>VDFB02210687.1:0-19463 GCA_007258455.2 Sequoia sempervirens | reverse complement strand
TTTACTTTCTCTCCCCTATGTAGATAAACTTTTTCACATTATATTTTCTCCCCCTTTAACATCAATGGAAAAGACAAGATATTTTACATTATTCTCCCCCTTTGTCACAAGGAACTTTACTAGTACTAAATACTCCCCCTTAGGAGTACACCCAATCAAATCCACAATGACAACACACTACACTACCTACTCCCCCTAAGAGGTAGTCGCCAAACATCAGTCCAAAAGAAAGATAGATCCGTAGATCCATTGGATTGATCCATCTCCATATGCATCTAGTTCAAAAAAAAGGGGCAATAACCCCTAACTTCTTCTGAAGATATTCAAAAGTATCTTTAGGAAGAGCCCTAGTAAATATGTCAACAATCTGATCCTTTGTAGGTACATACTCAAGCTTTACTTCATTCTCCATAACCTTCTCTCTCAAAAAGTGATACCTAATAGATATATGCTCTGTCCTTGAGTGCATCATTGGATTCTTTGAAATGTTAATTGCACTTGTATTATCACATAAAATAGAGATGGGATCATCATACATTACTCTGATATCCTTCAATTTTTTTCTTATCCATAAAATTTGTGTACAACAATATACTCAACCTCATCCACAAAACTTGTGTGCATCAAGATGCTGCAACAATATACTCAACCTCTATAGTGGAAATGAAATTGAATCTTGCTTCTTTCTTAACGATGATACCAATCTATACCAATCTACATCCAAGAAAGAATGCACCACCACTTGTACTTTTTCTATCATCAACACAACCTGCCCAATCTACATCTGTATAAGCACTTAGTGTAAAATCAATATCCCTGGGATACCATAAGCCATAATCCATAGTGACAATTAGATATTTGAATATCCTCTTGACAACTGCAATATGTGTTTCTTTAGGATTCTCTTGAAATCTAGCCACATGACAAACTGGATGCATAATGTCTAGTTTGGGAGTAGTTAAATGCAGGAATCCTCCAATCATTGATCTGTATTTGCTCTAATCAACCTTAGGGGAATCATCATCCTTACTCAATTTGCAGCTAGTTACCATAGGATTGCATACCAGTTTGGAACCATCCATCCCAAATTTCTTCAACATTTATTTTGCATACTTTGATTGTGAAATAAAAATCCCTTTATTCATTTGATTGATTTGTGGTCCATGAAAGAAATTCATCTCACCAAACAGACATCTCAAACTCTTTTTGCATTTCTTCAACAAACATCTTACACATAGTTTCATTTCCTCCAAAAATAATGCCATCCACATACACAATTACTATTAAGATCTTATCATCTTCAATCTTAAAATATAAATTGCTATATGTTGTACCTTTGTTGAAACTTTGTTAAACCAAATATTTGTCCAATCTTGTATACCAAGCTTTGGGAGCTTGCTTCAAACCATATAAAGCATTTTTCAATCTGCAAACCATATCTGATTGATTTGACAACTCAAATCCTTCCGATTGTTCCATGTAGACTTCTTCTAACTCACCATTCAAAAATTCAGACTTCACATCCATTTGGTAAATTTTAAAATATTTATGAGCAAAAAATGCCAAAAACATTATGATAGCTTCCATTCTAGCCATCGGAGCAAAAGCCTCCTAAAAATCCATACCTTCCACTTGTGAGTAGTCTTTACACACAAGTTTTGCTTTGTTTCTTACCACTTCTCCATTCTCATTTAGCTTGTTTTTGAAAACCCACTTACTTCCAATTATGTTCTTGTTTGCTGGTCTAGGGATCAATTCTCAAGTTTGATTCTTCTCAATTTGCATAAGTTCCTCTTACATTGCTTCCATCCAATGTTCATCTTTACATGCCTCACTCATTGTCTTAGACTCAACTTCAAAAAGTAAGCAATAGTTTACCTCAACTTTAGCAGCTCTGTTTCTAGTCAATACACCGTTCCTCTTGTCTCCAATGATTTGATCTTTTGAATGATTTTTTTGCACATACTTACGGGTTTTAGGAACCCTTTCCCAAGCTTCTTCTTCTTCTTCATTCTACTTTTCTTGTTTTTCAACCACTTCTACTTCTCTGCAATTAGGTTCATCTGATACATATCCATCAACTTCAATTGAATTCTTCAATACTTCATCAACCTTGACATTTGTGCTTTCTACAATCTTTATCAGTGTTTTATTGAAACATCTATAAGCTTTGCTTCTAATAGAGTATCCAAGGAAAATACCCTCATCACATCTAGCATCAAACAATTTCATTTTATTCTCTAATTCATCATTTTTGTTTTTGACATCTTCCAATTCATCCCTAAGTTTAATGTTTTCACGCAAATAGTCATACTTTTTCTTTTGAACTTCCTTAAAACCAACTATCAATAATTTTGCATCCTTAAAGAATTTGATTCTTTAACTTCTCATTTTTGTTTTTGACATCTTCCAATTCATCCCTAAGTTTAATGTTTTCACGCAAATAGTCATACTTTTTCTTTTGAACTTCCTTAAAACCAACTATCAATAATTTTGCATCCTTAAAGAATTTGATTCTTTAACTTCCAATAATTCTGCTTGTAAAATAGAATTTTAGTGTTTAATGTCCAAGAGTTCTAAAATTTTCTTTTTAATCAATCTTGCTCATTTTACAAACAATACACCTTACCAACAATTCTCCCTTATATCGCCTACTCCAAACACTTTCCAAATTACAAATCTTTACAAACTTCTAAACTTACTTTTTCTTGCAAATTCAATGTTGAATATAGATTCCAATTACCAATAAACAGGAGGACAGAAGAAGGAAAAAAAACAAACCTCTTGTTTCTCCTTATACCAACATTACAAAATGTTCAAAATGCAACATTACCAAATGCTCAAAATGCATAAGATTGAAAGTGAACAAATTCATAACTTTTTGAACCAAAAAACTATTTTCTGCTTTCCATTTTGTCATATACTGTTGTTGATGATACAACACTTCAAATGCTTCTTCTCCTACGCAACAAAAACAAAATCCAGATCATGCTTGATCATTCAAAAATATTTATATCCATACCTGGTCATATGCATCGACAATGACATAAAACTCTATCTGTTGTGTCAAGTCGCCTTATTCTATCTGTTGTGTTGCAATGAGAAATATCATAACCACTTCATGATCAGCTTCTACCAGAATCTTCTTCCAACGGCGCTCCTCCTCCAGATTTAATGCCTCTGGACGCCAATCTACACATAATCTTCAAACACCCAGCATCTTCTATCTGCCTCACGCCTCCTTTCTACACCATATTTCTGCCTACATTCCCCTCAGGTTTCAACCCATAGAGTCTCTTCTTTCAAAACTCCACGCACAGCAAACAAAAAGAATAGATGGCTTTAACAAACAGCATATAGTGTTAACAATGCCGTTATTTTATTTCTTTTACACAGCCAACAATTTCTTCATTCTGCATTCTTCAGAATCACAAAATAATTAATCCGTCGCCAGCCCTATAAATTACTCGACCATACCCTAACAAAAGTTTAGGGCAAATCGGAAAACCCTCCATCCATTCCGCTATATTATAATCCTGATTTTTGTTTTTCAACTCGAACATTACTTTGCTTTAAAAAAGGAAAAACAACGCAGCATCAGAGAATGCACAAACAGCATCTTCCAACAAAGAATTTTCTTCACGCCATAAGGGAAAGAAAACACAGGACTGGCAACATTAACTCCATGTTCTTCCAAAAACACCCAGGCATTTTACCGATGCTCTGATACCAAATTAAAGCAACAAAAAGTACAAACAGAACTATACAACACACAAAATAATATTGCACAATAAACTTGTTCACTTTCCCATTCACATAAATGTGTATTCCTACAAGGTTGTAGGAAACTGAATCATGCCAACCGAACATAACTGATAACCGTATGCTAACAGAAACCTAATCGATAGCATAACAATGCTTATTATTTATCCAACAGTTTAAACTAACAAATCTTCCTCCATGGGGTTGAAATCCCCTCAAGTCTCTGTCTCTCAAGGGTGCCAAAAACATGGGGAATGCTCTATTGGAGAGAAGACGAGATTTCTATACCAGTTGGATGCTACCAAGGTTATCAAACTCTCTGAAATAGATAATTTTTCATTGTAATACATCTTTAAAAAGAGAACCATTTCAGTTCAAGGACAGAAATGAGTCTCATCCTCCAAGGAATCTAACATAAATATCTATAGAATTAGATAATGTTGTTTATCTTTCAACCTGTCTGCTTCTGTCAACACTATGCTTGATTGTTTGAAAGTCCTTGAAGATGAGCATCTTGATTTGTGCTCCCAAATGCTATATATTGAAAGCATTTTTACATGAACATCTGTTGTTGATCCCTTTATAGTTCTCACTCCCAATTCTATTAACAGCTCTGATCGCCCATCGGCCAATAGCCTTCTCCATTCCAACCATCTATTTCCCACATATATATCTACCTCACTGCTTTTGGTCCTTCCAGTTGCTCCACCTATGGCTTCTGAATTCCTACAATCCAGTAATTTGGGATTTATATTTATTGTTGTTTGATCGGCAGCTTCTTCTGTTCGTTGAAACAACACAGTTTCTAGTTCAAAGCATTCCTCCAAATTCCATCTCATTCCTGCCTTTTCAATTACCACATGAACCACGTCCTGAGAACTCCGACTGCAACCCTGCAAAACCGAACAAAAATCTCATTATCCTCAAATAATGTGACCATTCTCCTACATCTAAAATAGTACATCTCAACTTTTATTCGTCAGTTGTCACACAAGATGCAATTTCCTCAATTGCATTGCATGTGCTAACAGTCAAGACAAATATGGTATATGATAAGCTGGAGGTGACAATTAATTTCCTCCACCAAGTCCACTGGTGAACCAACAAATGCAATGAAGTAGAATATGTATCAAGATATCCCCAAGGAAAGGAAAAACTAGTTGGTCTCGTTTGAGAATCAGTTCTAGTATGAGTTTAGTTTCTGATGCAATACCCATGACTGTGACGCAAGGGACATAGAATAGGTCCAAATCTTCCTGTTTATGAAGGAACCAGCAAGGTCATAAGCAGCAAGACGGTGAATGCCAAAATTTATGGGCAGATGTTTCCATGCAATCCAACTCCATTGTATCCATGTCAAGTCCAGAAAGAGTTTACTATATAAATTATTTTCCTGCTCTAAGACTTTCTTCTCTTGACCTTGCCTTCTGCATAGCAAATGAACTCCACCCTTTTTGCACCATATTCGTGGATATGGATGTGATGGGTGTGCCCAAATACAAATCCTGTCCCCATCTTGCAAGCTTCTCACAAAATCGTGCTTTTCACTGCAAATGAAAAGATGAAGCTCATCTCTACCATTTTCTCTACCATCTTCACCTCTGTTCCTCACAATTTGAATTCTAAAGATTTCGAGTCCACCTCTGATAACAGTGGCATCAATACCACTATCCTTCTCATATGAAACAAAGCAGAAAATAACCCCTACGCATCTCATGTTCTGGTCCATTGAAATATGAATATCCATTAAAGGTGAGTTTGAAGTAGTGTACTTGTCCATTTTATTTTGCATTTGATGATCAAGCCACTTTGGAATTTCATTTCCATAGAAAATTAATTCCCTTCCCTGTCATACAAAAGCAGGTTCTTCATAAGCATGAGATATGAATACTTTTTGATATGGATAATTTTCTGCTAGAACATGGTTTTCCATCAATAAAATGACTATCAAGAAATGCAATAAAGATGATTACTATTGAATGACTAAGGACAGAAGTGGGTTTATAAGTCACGACACACGGTTATATATTCAATTGCTCTTAAAATTCAGCAAAATATCTATCTACATAAATTTGCCAATAAACAAGAATCACGAATAAACAGTACTTTAATAGGAAATAGCTAATTTGTGTTCATACAGCAATTTATGATAATTGCTTTTCTAGCCAACAAAATTCTATGTTTCTCAGTATAGGTTTCAATAACTGACATCCGTTGCAACATTGCTGCTATCAATCTTTAGAAAAACAAAAACTAATGTGAATGATCACATCATAGTTCACTTCTACACCCTGATGATTTAACAAAAAATTCATTTGTGAACAATGCTTCATAAATTGTTGAGGTTTCCAATCATTATTTCCCTCATGCTGTAATCCTGATCAAGTTCTAATGTCCTGGATGGCAACACTGCTGCCTATTAGTTTTCAGTAGGCTTCGACAATTATTGAACTTTCAAGACAAGTATCAGAAACACAGTCAGATGTTATTATCCTATAGCCATCTCAAAAGTTGTATATAATAGAATGGAAACCATTACTGAAGAAAAATATATCTAAGGAAACAGACAACACAGATATAGTCTACCTTAGCCCACTTCTGGAGTTTAGAGACTATAACACCAGTTCCACCAAGGTGTAGTCTTCCCAATGACTTCAATGAATCCAAGCCTGTGATATCTGTGCTCTTAAGGTTCTTACATCCCGTTATATTGAGATCTACCAAAGCCTGCAAAGATCCCAGTCCAGGTATACATTCCAATTCCTCACAGTTGTGCAGCACTAGAGTCTCCAAACATTTCATGTTCGAAAAGTCTGAGACTCTCCTCAACCTTTTACAATTACTTACATCAACATGCTCTAGACTTCCTGGAAGGCATGGCAATTCTAGAAGCTCTTCACAATCACGAAGAACCAGTTTAGTCAATTTATGCAGGTATTTGATGTTCTTGGGTAATATGCAGAAATTGTTGCATTCTAGATTGACAACTTCCAGAGACATCAGCAATGCAAACTGTGCAGGTAGCATCTTCAGTCCACAAGAACTTGCTTCTAGAACTTGGAGTGCTCTTAGACCTGCTAACTTTCCAGGAAGCCTTGTAAGATTATAATTTCCATTTAATCTTAAGATCCTAAGGTTCTCGAGGTTTCCGAAACTTTCAGGAAGTTGCAGTAAATTGCAGCACAAAGAGAGATTGAGTTCTTCAAGATGGAGAAGTTTCCCAATTTCTTCAGGTAAGCTAACAAAACCAGATGAGTCCAAGTCTAAAATGCGCAAGCCATGGAGGGTCCCAAGGGAGTTTGGCAATCTCTTCAAAGAAGTGGACTTGCTTATAGACAATTTTTCCAGGAGGAACATGCCTGCAAAGAAGTCTGGTATCTCAGATATTGAAGTAGATATCAATAAAAGCTCTCTCATTGAGGTAAGATTTCCCAAATTGTCTGGCAGCATAGTAAGACTAGTACAATGAGAAAGGTTTAGCTTTTTAAGTGAAACAAGCCCTGAAAAGCTATGTGGAAGTTCCTTGAGATTTTGACAATTTGACAAATCCATATACTCTAGCTTTTCTAGACTGCCAATTGACTCGGGCAATGTTGTTATACTCCGACAACCATGCAGTTCCAATTTTACCAAAAACCGTAGCTTCAAAAAATCTGGAAGTTTCTCAAGCTGGGAGCACTCACTGAGATTCAAAACTTTAAGATTCTTGGGTACCTGTAAATAGAAATGTGTATTAGACCATAACTGCTAGTAAGAAAACCATCAACCAAGATATAGAAGACAACCAAGATGAAATTACCTTCTGATGAAATTGGTCATCCCAAACTTGCTTGATACTGCTCTGGGGCAATTCTAGGACTGCCATTTTCTTCATTTTCAGTTCTACAGGTAAACAGTCTAGAGAACAATACTTCCACCTTAGCCATATCAATTGTGAGGTTAGCTTTCTGAAGTCTCCTATAATTGTGTTACTAACTGAAAGCAGACGTAGGTTCTGCATTGGCTCAAAATCTTCTGTACTCCAAGCTTTCCACCTATGAGAATCATAGACGATCCCTTGAACACTTCTTGATAACTGTTCCAGAGACGGACGTTGTCAGCTGCATTGCATTGAAAGTTGGCAAAAAGAGGCATAGACCAAACTTTTCTTTCTAAGAGCTCACTGGCTTACCAATTGTTATAAGAAGAACGTTGACTTTTGCCTTTTTGTTTGTAATTTACATTTGAGGCTTTCCTCCAAAGCAGTTTTTAATTTGTTTTCTTTTTAGTTTGGGTTGGACTCTGACCATGGCCACTTTTAGGTGGCTACTGATCATGTATTCCTAGAATGTAACAATAATACTTTTCACTCAATATCAAGCTATAGAACTAGGAAAGTTAGATTCTCAGTCACTACTGGAAAGATTTACCCATGTAAACAAAGGATCATAGGCCATTCATATTAGGAAGCAGTTTAGTTAGTTGTTTGAAAATGACTTTTCTGATTGGGTTAAGTCTTCCACTATAAGAAAAACAATTTCTGCAGACAAAAATCATATCGATCCAAAATTAGATGAGGACTATGCAAGTTTACAGATCTTATTACCCATATATTTCCAATGTGAGGATCATATTTACAGCAGTAGAATAACATCCATCAGAGCAGTACAAGTTTCTGATTATTAGCAAAAGGCATGGTAAAAGGCTATACAGGGCTTATCTATGACTGTATCAGAAATGAGAAAACACAATAACAATTTATGAATAGTTTTTTGAATCATGTCAAGATTTTGAGAGAGAAGATTACCAAATGATCTTTAAAAGCTTTTCTAACTTCCTTCTCATCCCACAATCTGCTGCGTTTGCCAGGATCAGCAGGATTCTCCTTTCTCACAATTGCCCGTCCCATGTCCCGAAGAATGTCATGCATTTGCAACCGATCATCAAAAGTAAATTTTATAAGAGATTTAGCATAAAGATTGTGCATAGCCAAATTTGCAGACCATCCAGAACTTTCCCAAATGCTCAAGACTTTGGATTTCTCACTTCCAATGAAAAAACATGCAATATCAAGAAAAATTTGTTTTTCTGTTTCATTCAGATTATCATAGCTAATTCTTAGCCTTTCCTCAATTTTAGTAATTTCACCAGTCTTTAACTGTTTCAAGACTTCACTCCAGATTTTGGAGTCTTTCTTGTCATACAAAAGCCTAGCTATAACCTCGATAGTCAGAGGAAGCCCTTGGCAGGCCTTCACAACCTTCTCAGTTAGGTCTTGATAATTTTTACTGGGATACTCTTGAGAGAAAGCATGCCGGCTAAACAACCTCAGAGCTTGATCGTAGTTGAGCTCATCTACATGATAGGATATATGGTTATGCTTCCTGCCCAGCACATTTGTATCTCTAGACGTTACAATGACTCTTCCCTGAAGATCAAACCAATGTTCAAACAGTGCATCTAAAACATCTCGATCCTCAACATCATCGAGAACCAGAAGTGCATTAGTTATACTTATACAGTCTCTTCCTGTCCAGCTGTCTCCTTCAGCAGAATTATTGTTTTTATATACCAGATGTTTAATTATTTTCCTTTTCAGTTCAGTGTGTTCAGTGTTTCTAACATCTGATAAAAAGTAACTGACACTGAAATTAAAACATATGCTGTTGAACACTGCTGTTGCGAGAGTTGTTTTACCTGTGCCACCCATTCCATAAATACCCACTATTATCAGTTTTTCATCGGACTCCATTTGTAATAAGGTAATCACCTTTGCCACGCGTTCCTCAAGTCCAACAGAGAATTTAGGAACTTGTCTTGTTGATTGCAACTTTCTAAGAATTTGCGATATTACAATATCAACAAGTTTCCCTTCATATCTGCATAGATAAAATATTAATAAGTTGATGTGTACATAGGCAAAGTAACATTTTAACAGACCTAAAGAAAGCCAAATCTGGACATGAAATGCAGTGTCCCCTGAGGATGAATTATATGAGATAATGCTTTTCTAAAAGTTAAAACATGATGTAACAAGAAAATAAATTAGCCATATAATGAAATATTGCAGTTACCTACTTGTCCTAGCTAATAGGTTGAAATAGTCAGCCTCTTTTAACTAAACGATCCAATATAAGACTAGTTTTTCTGTTTTCTTTTGGTAGTAAGGAATCTATTGGAGCCCTTAACCTTGAAATGTCTACAGTATTGGTGATTATATATATGATCTTTGGATCTTGCAAACTGATTTTGCTGCCAATTATTTCGCGCTGTTGCTTCTAACTCCAAGAATTTCCTATTTCCCAAATATACGATTTTATCCAACTAGGAAACTTTAGCATAAAAAGATCCTTTATCATCCAAGCACATATTCAACCTTCCGCGGGTCAACATCCACTTTGATAGCATGAAGAGATTGTGTGAGTCCTACCAATCTCGATCCTGTTTTTCTTTGTGCTCTCTTGTACTAATCCGTCTCTTGCAGCTCTATTCTTCTTGGTTATCTGATTTTCCTCTTCTTGGTTATCTGATTGTTCAAAATCAAGTTCTTCAAGATCATCGTATTTACTGATTTAACTCTTAACTCTTAACTCGGACCAAATCAGACTGTTAGATTCAATTCTTGGACTGATGTCTATCGGCATGGAGGTCATCTACTTGAATTGGTATTTAACTCTTTGTAGTTGCTTGGTCCATCTTACAAGAAAAACTTAGTACTTCAAATTTATCTTACCAAGAATTTTCATTTAGGCACTGTCATCCATAAACATATGATCGAGGGCAAAGATACACACAGAATAAATGCAATATGCAAAACACACAGAACATAAAGATTATATAGTGGTTCACCAAATGGCTACATTCACTTTCCAGACGGGGGAATATCTTTTATTAAACTCTGTATTTTTACAGTTCTCCATATGCCACAGCATATCAGTAAATTTCTTACATATTCGAATGAATAATAACTGCCTTCAAGAAGGAATAACGAATAATAACTGCCTTCAAGAAGGAACAAGAAAAGACAGCCGGGAGTGTAACGGACAAGAAGTCCGTTGGACTTCATATCCCAACACACTGTGTATGGGATGAGATGTATTTTAACATACTTTTAGGCCAAATTGATCATTAGCACCTATTAGAGTATCCTACCCTTTTTAGAACTTAGTTTTTATGGGACTCCTGATTAAAAATATATTCTCCATACCACATTTGAATTCCTTTGATTTAAGAGTTCATATAATAAATTAGGGCTGTAAATATGCCTGTAATTGTGTCTAATATCATTGCGTATCAGGTAATTTAAAAGAATATACATTTCAACATCTACCTTTTTTTAAGTTACACATTTCAAACTCTTTTTCATTCCTTAGGGTCTTTGGATGGGTTCATCTACTGGTTGTATTAAACTCTGTCCGCATTCTAAAGGTTTTGAATAATATTGATTCAAGGTTTCATTTTACATTATTGAAGTCAATTCTTTTTTTCCATATCATTCTTCAATTGGCAATAACGGCTTTAGGAAAATTCACTGCCAACAATTTAGTGTGGGAAAATTCACCATCAGCAATTCATTGCGGTGAATTTTCCATGAAGTGAATTTGTCATGACGGTTAATTTTCCCATGATGAATTGTTGACAATGAATTTTCCTAAGATCGTGATGCTGACAGTAACTAACTTTCAGTGTCCATTTCACTATTTTCTTTTCCTATGATTGTTCTAGTCCAAATTTTCAAATCATATGGTCACAAAGAAATAATACAGTTGAAAATACTAATCACTACTATCAAAATAACAATACCTACCCATGAAAATCGTCACAGAGAGACCAGCCCGAGAAACTGCAGACTGCATGTAGAGCCCTGCACCATCTCTGCATGGTATCTTCACTGTATCTGAGAGAATCCTTATGTTGTTGAAAAGCTTGAGCAAAAGAGCCCTTCTGATGGCGAACTTCTCGTGGCTCAACATCGTAGAATATGGGTATCATAATATTCTTAGATTCCACCATCATTACCACTTCATTGAGGCACCATACAGAGTGCGCATAGTTTTTTGAGAAAATGGGGATCACAATACGGGAATTATGTATGGCTTGCTCTAAGCTCAAATTGATATGGTTTCCTCTTTCAAGCGTCTCCTTGTCCAGAAATACACTGACTTGTGCCGCAGTTAATCTATAGTAGAGATGATCTACTAAAGTTTTTCTTGTGTCTGGTCCTCTGAAGCTCAGGAACACATCGAATTTTCTACTGGCCATGGCCATGATTATGCTTGCTAATGCTGAATTAAAGCAAGCGTTCCTTTAATTAGCCGATAGGCTGTATTCAGTGTGGTGTTTCACCCAGCAAATTGTCTCCCTTCGCGCTCAGTCGCGAAATCCCAAACCGGGGAGAAAGAACAAACAACTATGCGCTCCACGGTTAAACAAGTTCTGAGAGCTGACATTACCTTCATTTACCTTCCTTATCGAACCGGACATACATCGAGGCGGAGAAGAACATCCTCGCACCTACCCAGATCCACTCGCTAGGCACCAATTCAACTGGTCAGTATACAGTCTTTTCAAGTCGGTCTATATTGTGAACACAAAATTGTTCGAGATTTATTGTTAGTCGGTATGCTTCTCTAAGTGGATTTGCGAGTCAGCAAACCTGTTTCACGTTTGAAAACAAGTTTTATTCTTTTATTTCGACGCTGTAAGTCAAATGGCATTTAATTAGCCGGCAGACTATATTTTGTAGTAGCTTTCACCGGAAACGTTAGGGGAGAGGGCCCAATAGTCGCAGGGGTCCAATAGTCGCGGCACCCAATCGCATATAATACCCAATAGTCGCTATATAATGTCCAATAGTTGTGATTTGACTACCCATAATTAAACAAAATGTATGCTTTTGATCTAAAAAGAACAATCATGTGATACCACATCAGCCAACTACCATACGATGTAAGCACGAGAATTGGTCTCACTATTTTTGGGCCTTTCTACACCTTGACAAAAACGATCGATGTGGCATCATCATTTGATGATGTGGCCCCAAAACCTTATATGAAGAGAACTTGCCGTAAGTTGTAGGAGGATTTGAAATTTCGACGAGGATAATTAAGCCGGGTTAGGGTGCACGACTATCGGCCCTCCTACTCACGTCACGCCTGAAAACAAATTTTAACTTGCAATCAATATTTTCGTTTAAAAAGGTTGCAAAAATCTTCTCTCTTGATTTTAACGTTTAAAGA
The DNA here is from genome assembly GCA_007258455.2 of Sequoia sempervirens. Lineage (NCBI taxonomy): Eukaryota > Viridiplantae > Streptophyta > Pinopsida > Cupressales > Cupressaceae > Sequoia > Sequoia sempervirens. The sequence goes on along the minus strand of VDFB02210687.1, from coordinate 6,483 downwards.
CTGCAAAAATCTTACAACTGTAAAAATCCTATCAAATTTTATATTAAAAATCTTGTTCGAGCTCAAGAATCCACTAATTCTAAAATGCTGAAGATTTGATATCTACCTTTCGTTTATTGTGAATATATTGAAGCAGCAGCTCTAGGGAGATTGGTTTTGGTTCCTCTCATTTCTATAAAATTTATGCTTTGGTAGGGTTACGCAATATTTTTCCTCCAAATACTGTCCATTCTTCCAAAATCGGCAAGGTTCACAGCACGACACAATTTGTGAGAATCTTGAGGTGAGTCACTTACCATGGTTTCAATGAGTTTTTTTTTCTTTCAGGGGAGTCACTTGCTATGGTTTTAATGAGTTTTTTTCTTTCAGATTATGTACACACTGGTTCATTTTTGGCTGTGTTTTATTGTTATCGTCTCAATCTTACATATTAAAATTGTGCTTTGGGAATAGCGTCAGAAAATAAAGCTAAAGTATAGCTTATATTCAGGGGAATATTTAGAAAAAACAAATTTATTTCCCTGTTTTTAGAATTTTGTGATTGGCGGGTGTGATTATCCTCATTGTTTTGGCATTTTGTAAATATTTTTAATAATAATAATTAATGTAGGGAGCTATGATGTTGGAAATATTTCATGAGTTTGTTTGTATAGTTGTGTCTTGCCATGGACTCTTCGTGGGGATGCATGGCGTCTTGACCAGTACATTTGCATTTACTATTTGTGTCTTCTCATTTATTGTGAGTGCGTTGGAGTGCAATTGTCATTAGTGTGTTATGTTGTGAAGGTTTAACGTTGTTGAGGGAATTGTTATGGGCGTTGTTTGTTCATTGGGCCAGGTTGTTTGATGAGGCTAAAGCTTGTGTCTATTTAGAGGGTTTTCATCTAGTCTATTAGAAGCAAGAAAGGTGGCCTTTACAATTTTTTCCATTTTCCTACTAGTTTGCTCGAATTGGAAGTGAGAAAGGTGGCCTTTGTAAGTTTCTATATCTTTTACAGTGGCGTTTTATTATTTTCTATATCTTTGCATTTTATGGTTAATTCCCATTGTGTGAACCCATGCATTGCAAGTGCATTTGAATTTATTAGTTGTTGCTTATTCTTTGTGGGTTAGTGTCTGTTGTGGAGTGAAATATTTTTGGGTTGTCAAGTTTCAATTTTGTTGGAAAAAGTATTTTTTGTGTTGTTTTCCCATTTTCTTAGGTTGTTTCTATGAGTGTAAATATGGGTCAGTCTTTCTTGTTTGTATAGTCATGTCTTGCCATGGACTCTTTGTGGGGATGTGTGGCGTCTTCAACAGTATATTTGCATTTACTATTTGCATCTTCTCATTTATTGTGAGTATGGTGGAGTGCAGTTGTCATTGTTGTGTTATGGCGTGAAGGTTTAACGATGTCGGCTGAATTGTTATCAGCATTGTTTGTTCATTGGGTCAAGTTGTTTGACCAGGCTGAAGCTTGCATCTATTGGGAGGGTTTTCATCTACTCTATTAGAAGCGAAAAATGTGATCTTTGTAATTTTCTTTGTTTGCTTGCTAGTTTGGTCGAATTGGAAGTGAGAAAGATGGCCTTTGTAAGTTGCTATATCTTCTACAGTGTCATTTTATTGTTTTTGATATCTTTGCATTTTATGGTTAATTTCGACTATGTGGACCCATGGATTGCAAGTGCATTTGAATTTATTACTTGTTTCATTTTAAAACTAATCAATGGATTAAAAACTAACCAAAAGACTATTGGACCGTCTTTCTAATGTTGGCGAGGGGTTTTATCTACTGGTAGTGGTTTGTGTGTTTAGGTAATCCATCATTTATAGCTCTCTAAAGACTACAATGGTCTAGCAATAGTTTTGAATTCGAAGAGCTTGTGCATTTATATCAGTCTATTTTCAGCAAAGGAATGTTGGGATATTGAGAGAGAGGTAAGGAGGGAGGGAGAGGTAGAGATGTAGAGAGAGTGAGACAAGGAGAAATATATAAGGAGAGATAGAAGGGGAAGGGAGGTAGAAGAAGAGAGGGGGGAGGAGAAAGGTTGGGAGATTGAGAGAGGAGGAGAGAGGGTGGGGCAGGGAGGAAGAGGTAGACATGGAGAGAGAGAGAGAAGTGTATAGGGAAGGAGAGATAGAGGGAGGCAAAATTAGAGAGAGAGTAGAGGGAGGAGGTAGGGAGGAAGAGAGAGGTAGAGAGGGAATGTGTGGGAGGAAGGGAGAGAGAGAGAGGGGGGAGATAGAGAAAATTGGAGAGGGAAGGAGGGAGGGACGGAGAAAGAAAAGTGAGATAGAGAGAAGTATAGAGGGAAGGAGAGAGAGAAGAGGAAGGTGCGGAGATTGAGAGAGGGAAGAAGGGAAGGAGAGAGATCTATAGATAAGTACATAGGGAAGGGAAGAGAGAGAGAGGGGGGGATTGGAAGATTGAGAGAGAGGGAGAGAGGGAGGAGGAGGTAGAGGAGAGAGAGAGTTAGAGAGAAGTATATAGGGAAGGAGAGATAGAGAGATTGGAGGGAGGGAGAAGTAGAGAGAGAGGGAGAGGTGGGGAGGGAGAGAGAGGTGAGATAGAGAAAGAGATGAGGGATGGAGAGAGATATAGAGAAGTAGAGAGGGATGGACGGAGGGATGGAGGGATGAAGGGAGAGAGAAGTGACACAGAAAGAATGAGAGAGAGGGGGGAAGGAGGAAGGTGGAGAGATTGAAAGAGAGAGGGGGGAGGGTGAGAGAGAGGCAGAGGGATAGGTTAGATAGAGAGTAGAGAGGGAAGGTGGGGGGAGAGAGAGAGAGAGAAGGTAGGTGGGAGGAAGGAAGAGATAGAGAGAGAGGGGGGAGATAGAGAAAATTAAAGAGGGAAGGAGGGAGGGAGAGAGGTGAGATAGAGAGAAGTATAGAGGGAAGGAGAGAGAGACAGAGAGAATGGAAAGATAAAGATAAGTAGAGAGAGAGAATGGTGAGATAGAGATTAAGTGGGAAGGAGACAATGAGAGAGAAAGATGGGGCAAGGAGAGAGAGAGAAACATATAGGGAAGGAGGAAGGTTGGGAGATTGAGAGAGAGGGAGAAAGAGAGGGAGAGGAGGGAGAGAGGGAATGGGGGAGGGAGAGGTAGAGATGTAGAGAGAGATAGAGAGAAGTATATAAGGAAGTAGAGATAGAGAGGGGGAGGGAGGGAGAAGTAGAGAGAGAGGGAGAGGTAAGGAGGAGAGAGAGAGAGAGGCTGAGATAGAGAAAGAGAGGAGGAGGGGAGAGATAGAGAGAAGTAGAGAGGGAAGGAGGAAGGGATGGAGGGATGAAGGAGAGAGAAGTGACATACAGAGAGAATGAGAGAGAGAGAGAGAGAGAGAGAGAGAGAGAGAGAGAGAGAGGTGAGATAAACAGAAGTATAGAGGGAAGGAGAGAGAGATAGAGAGAATGGTGAGACAAAGAGAAGTAGAGAGGGAAAGAGAGTGTGAAAGAAAGGTCTAAAGCATAAAGGATAAACAATGAATAATATATAGAGAGAAAGAGGGTACATCTTGCTGATTACTAAAATTTGACCTCCTGATTATTGAAATTTGACATATTGATTACTAAAATTTGACTAAGTATGAAAAATTATAAGATCTTCCAAAAAACTAGAATTTGTATTATAACTCCTAGAGATTTGAAACCACTTTCAAACATCTTGAAACTATATATATGAAATATATAACTTAAAGTATAAGAAATAAAATGTCCATATGTAAATTTCAACTTATACTTTAATGTTTATTTCATGTATATAGTTTCCCTAAAACATAAGGACAAGAAAGAGAAAAAAAGAGAAAGAAAATTTTTCAATACAAACCATAATGCTCGTGTGTTATAATGTGCTTGGATTTTGTTAATGCATTCAAATAATGCAAGCGCGTTATAACATGCTCATGTTTTTTGAAATTCAAACCATAACATGAGAAATTTATAATGTGCTCGCATTTTGGCTTGTAAATGATTGAGCCTAGGATTGGTCACTACCAACCCATAACACGAGTGCATTTTTTATAATGCGCTCATGTTTTTTGTTATTTTGGGACCAAAAAATGAAGTGGCCACTTTTTAGCCCCCCATCTTTGTGCACTTACCCATCAATTAGATCATTGTTGCATTTATTAAATAATCTTCATTAGATTGCTTAATTGAATCACATATGCATCTAATTTTTCATACATGTTAATACATGTAAATTAATTAGCATTTAATTAATGAAATATAATGCATGTTCTTAAGTTAAATCACATGTAGTGAAAAAGCATTAAATAAACACATGTATAACAAGTAAAAGTGCTCATATATACATCATAAGGTCCATTTACATCATCATGTCACCACACTAGAAAAATGTGGTGTATCATACAATATCATATTATCATCCTACAGGTCTATGGTTATCAAACCCTTCAAGGCCTTGTGGTGGTGCTCAACGAGAGATAATAGATTGTAACTCCTAGAGACATTTTGTGCCTATACAACCTTGATCTCACCTCTAAGCTCTGCATTGGCCTCTATTGTTGATGTATACTATTGCTAAAGTCGGTCTCTCTTGGCTCACACTCTAGCTAGATCTTCCTATAGGATCATCTGAGCACAATCATCAATGAGAGCTCGATCTCTATCTACTCTCCTCATATGTAACTCTTGGTCATGTTATGGGCTTAAAATATCTGCATGACACCCTACAGTCTATTATGTCCTATAATCGGTGTGCATGGATTGATGTAGCTACACATCAGGAATCATCTCCACCATGACTTGACCCATAATATCAAGCCAATCTCAAGTTCCAACTATAAGAATAAAAAGCATAACATCAAGTTAGATACATCGTCATATAAAACATAGATCAAAATTAAGTGCAACATCTCATATACTGTACAAAAATAAAAAAGCATATCATATCACCTGGGTCGCTAACTCACCAACAGGGATCCATACATGAAGCGATCATAGCCATATCTAGGCTTGCTCATGAGGCTAGGGGCAAAGTTTCTTTGCTCTACTAGTCTCCCTATGCTCATATGTTTTGGTCTTTCTAGTGTAGTAGGGTGTGCCTATGATACATGAGGACGAGACCTGGATCTCTCCTCTAAGGCATCATCAACCTCCTCTTGATGTAATTGTCAACTGATCCTTCCCATCAACATCTCTAAATGTACCACTATCGTCCTCCTCATCATCCTCATATTCTTCTTGATGTCATGGTCATGGCCCTAGATTACTGATGGGATGATCTATATAAAATACAGGATTTAGATGTGTTATGTCCCACCACCTAGTCTATAAGATGCTCATCCCAACATCATTTGCATAAAATATAGGATGTATATCTCACTCCTCATCATTAGAATCACTCAAAGGGATGTCCATGATGGTTAATTCAGCTATGTCTTTGGTTTGGTGTCACTATGAGTCGATCTAAGATAGGTTGGTCGAAGGATTAGAACTCCCTAAGGGCAATCGAATTGATTGATCACTCAATCATAGTAGAATGGCATAACGATATACTCATATTGACCAATTCAAAAACTAGTCCCTAGTTGCATCCTAACAAGTTGTTGTGATAGGCATATCTAGGTTGCAATGTCCTATATGACCTCCAAATCATGTTTACAACATCCAATCAATCAAATGCAACATGGGGTAAATGCACCAAGATGGTTCCCAAAAAGGGGGCTTAAGTGGCCACTTTTTTTTCTGAAATCAAGAAATACTGACCTTGGACGTGAAATTGAAGATACTTACACTCAAAATTTTGAGATGGAACAAAAAGAAGGATTCAAGTGCTTTGAGTCTACTTTCTAAACTACTAATTTATTTTGAAAACGGTTGAGATTAAGGGGTACAAAAGAGGGACATACACAAATTGGTGTTGTTTTTGTCAGAAAAACATAACATAGCAACTCTTGTATGACCCTCGTATGGTGAAATTTTTTTTAGTATTTTTAAAATTGCTATAGTCAAAAGTTAGGTAACAGTATGTAGTTGATGCACAATTTTTCCAATAATTTTTTAATGAAAATTTTATTTTTTACTAATTTTCAAAGTGGACACTTCCTGAAAAACATAATTTTGGCCATGCTGCCCCTACAAATTTTGGAAAATAATTGAATTTTTTGAAAAAAAAAAATTGTAGAATGGAGTCTACTTTCTAAAAAAATGTAAAAATTTAATTCTATTTGAAATTTTGATGAATGGTTAATTTATAACAGAAAAAACACCAAACACTGTTTTTTTCCAAAAAAGAGACATACAAACAAAAAAAATTATGGATGAACGGCTTAACATTGTCAGAAAGTGAAAAAAATTACATCGTTGGATAGCTAAAAGAGAACCTAACATTACTCAAATTTTTGATTTGTTTGATATTGAACCACATGCAATCTTGATAGTGAGTACGAATCCGATTATGTAAAATATTGTAGAAATTGTAAAAACACGTCTATGGTCGTTGGGAATGCCCACCAAGCCTTTGGGTTGGTATTCCA
>VDFB02210685.1:0-14770 GCA_007258455.2 Sequoia sempervirens | reverse complement strand
TTGTTGGTGTTTGGGGTGAAATTGAAATGTAGGAATCGATTGATTGTTTTTCTTTTTCCCATCGTGCATTTGGATGGAGACTACTAGGCTTCAACAGATTCGATGATGTTTTCCATAGTGTTTAATGTTGATTGGTATTGGGTTGTTTATTGCAGGAAACTTGTGGTTCCAGAAGTTTGTAATCTGATCAATGTACTTGAAAGTAAAATGCACAAAATCAAGTTCAAATGTGGAGTTTCCATAAATATTGCTAAGTATATAGTCAAATACTGTAAAGAATATTTGCTATTCATTATAGTGAATGGATGCAATGCTATGTTTGGTTGACTGACATTATGGTTTCCTATTGACTAAAGTGTCTTTTGTGGTTGTAATTGAATTTACTTCCTTTTTGTGAATTGTTTTCATCATTTTGGTATCAAAGTGAGAAAGATTTGGGAGATTCTGGAAAAAGTTTGGTGGGATTTTTGACAAGTATGTGTGTGTGGAAGTTTTGACAGGTTAAAAGGAAGAACCTGGGTACCAAGAGACTGGGCAGAGGAAAAGGGGAAAATCCCTAGGTGAGATATCACGAAGTGGAGAAGTGAAAATAAAAGATGCAGCCGGGAAAGAGACTCAAATAGAAGAATGAGTTGAAGGACAATAAGATAAGATAGGATGATGTAGAGTTTGATCAAGAAATGGCAGAGTTCAAAAGAGATCTGGAGATATGCAAGTTATTGGTGAAGCAATAGCTTGAGGAAAGAAGTCAATAATATGATTGGGGTTGGCCATTGAAAAAAAGTTGAAGTGGCCTATGCAGACGATTGTCAAGCAAAGAAGAGGGAAGAAGATGGTTGCCTTGAAAGAAGGAAAAGCATTGCCACATTATGAAGTTGACATGGATGTAGAGTCTAAAGAAAAGAAAATGAAGACAAAAATGGAAGATGGAAAGGAAAATGTTGGTGAGGAGGATGCAAGAAACCTTAAGAAGGAAAACACAAATGAAGATGAAGAAACATAAGTATTGACTAATGAAATATCAATAGAAACAAAGATTGACATTCCTTTGCGATTAACTTGGAAGAAGTTTGAAGAGTGTGCATGCTAGGTAAATGATAAGTAAGTTGTTTTTGATGATTTTAGGAATGATGCTTTTGAATATTTGAAAGTAATTATTGACTGAAAGAGTTTAAAAGTAGAAAACGAAAAGGATGTGGAATCAAATGGTGGCAATGATTTATATGAACGGGAGATGGAGTTTTGGAGGCTTGTGGATGGAAAGGACATCAGAAGGAGGAGATACATCAAAGAAAAAGAAAACAAACGAAAAATAGGTTGAATGCATGGTAGTTGTTCTAGAGCGATGTTGGAAGATGCAGAGAAAAAGAACCAAGAAATACTTTCTAGCTGATGCCCTCATGTGCGAGAGCACATGTTTTGTCCCCTAGGGAGCCTCATGTAGGGGGCATCACACAAGTCAATTTTGGGTTTGCACATTTTGGATTTTAGTATTTTAGTTTTTCTTTTGTTGCTTCCTGTTGGCCTTTCGACAAGTGGCAGGCTCGATGTGGTAGAAAAGAATTGGAAAGTCCTCTTTCTCCATCGTTGGAACAAGAGGATGGCAGTTACCACGTTTGAAAGAGAAGTGGTCACCAAAAGAAATGGGTGTGGAGAGGAAAATCCCAGACCATGTGGTAGAAGAGATTGACGGTTGCTTGAGAATCTTGATCGATAGTGGGAAGAAAGAAATCGATTCTTGAAAATAAAAGGAAGGGGGACAATTTGAGCAGGGAGAAGACAGCGTGGAGGGTAGTTTTTGGTGTTTGGGGTGAAATTGAAACGTGGGAATGGATAGATTGTTGTTCTTCTTCCCATCGTGCATTTGGATGAAGAATTCTAGGCTTCAAATGGATTCGATGCTACTTTCCACAGTGTAATGTTGATTGGCATTGGGTTGTTTGCTGCAAGAAATGTGTGGTTCTAGAAGTTTGTAATCTAATCAATGCAATTGAAAGTAAAATGCACAGAATCGGGTTTGTGGAGTTGCCATAAGCATTGCTGAGTATACAGTCGAATACTGGTTAGAATGTTTGTTATTCATTACAGTGAATGTTTGCAATGCTCGGTTTCGTTGACTGACATTATGGTTTCCTATTGACTGAAGTGTCTTCTATGGTTGCAATTGAATTTACTTCTTTTTTGTGAATTGTTGTCATCACAAACTCAAAGTACAATTCCTTTTTTAATCCGTAAAACACAACCATAATTGCATAATTTATATTAATATCCAAAAAGATTTTACATAGCATCAAATCCCACAGTCAAAGGGTGTAGAAGTAATACATCAAATGCACTCCAAGCCCTAAAAAATAAAGACACCACCCACCCCACATCCTAAACATGATAATCGTCATGGAAAAAGAAGAACACCCAACACAGAATCATTCAGCCTCATCATAGAAGTTACCAGTCTCCACCACAGCAGTGAAGCCCCTTCCCCATTGTATCCCGATAACGTCAACCAATCCAAGGCTATGACACGAGAAGTTGAAGCCCATCCCGGCACAACATCTGTGATGAGCAAGTCCCCGAGCATCCATATTCATGAGGAACGACTGTCTCTCCACATTCACGCCTTGATGCAGCATTCGTCCATGGGATACCAATGCAAAGTTCTGCCACCATCACGATGTCCAAATTGCCCACGAGGATGACCACCTTAAACACCTGCCTCGGCAACAACAGGCACTGTACCTTCGAAGTTTCCATGTCCAGTAAAGTGGCAAGAAATACGGACGATATGTTGAAATTTACACGGTACCTATTTGCCGAGATGGAGAAGTCTCGTCCAATCACCATTCTCATAGCCTCGAGACATAGAATTTCCTTCACTCATAAAATTTCTTGGAGTCTTCGATCTGTGATAAAGCCCAGGAATTCTCATTGCCTCTTATTGCCTCGCAACCTCACTGAAGTCTACATTATTCATGTTGTGAAGCCACAAAGACCACCATCCGATCCTAAATAGACCATGCATTTATTCCACATGAGTTGCCACCTTACAGTGCTTCATCAGCCAAAATGTGCGAAGCCAAACATTTCCATCACTAGACACCAATGTGAAGACTTGCCACTAATGGATATGGTACTTGCAAATCCCATTACAGATAGGTGCAATCTCGAGCTATGGCATGGTAGATCCATGTTAGTATCCCTTCAGTTCACACACGCCTCACCAGCTCCAAAGTGTACCGACGTTTTTAATATACATGACATCAGTCAACTGTACTTTTAGAAGTACTTATCCAAGTGGAAACCAAATTAGGGATGTTGTCACATCATCGTTTCGAGGCAAGAAAGCCCATGTGCTCGATCTAGCCATTTCGGGCATAGACGTATGGCACTGGCTATGGAGGCCACAATTTGCACCGATGGGTCGATGGGCATCCGATGCCCTGCCATGCCACTAACAGTTTTGTTATTAGCCCGTACCCACCATATCCGTAGCATCCAAGTCCGTTGGTAGAAACCGAAAATTGCAAGTTGGATATTAATGAGGGACACGCCAAATTAATGATTTAGTTAACATAAATTATAACTAAATTAAATATATATTTTATTTTTTTCAAGAAAACTTGATTTTAATATATTTTTATTATAAAATATTTATTGATTTTTTTTAATTTATATGAACTGTTATTTTTTTTAACTATTATTTTTTAAAAATTTAATAATATTTTTATATCTTATTTATTTTTTAGTTAATATAAATTATAATTATAATTAAATATATGTAGTTTATTTTTTAAAAGAAAACTTGATTTTAATATATATTTATTAAAAATATTTATTGATTTTTTAAAATGTTTTTCTTAGTAACATTTTTTAAGTTTCTTTATTTTTTAGTTAGTATAAAGTATAACTACATTAAGTACATTTCTAATCTTTTATCATCTTTTACATTAAAGTCGTGTATGAGTTTAGAATTATAATGTAAATTTTGTCAATTCTTTTCATCTAACTTTAAAATATGTCTTTAATCTCTTCGAATGAGTTAGACAATAGCCATTGTGCATCATACTTGGGTTGACCCAAAGAGATAAAATTGATGGGTTTTAAACTTAGATTCATACTATAAAACTATAATTATATTAACAAATAATTAACATACAAAAGTTACATTATGCCAAGAACATTTATTTAAATCTAGATTGAAAAATATATAAAGGTGAAAATTTGATAATTAGAATAATTTAAAGTATTTATTGATTTTTATTTTACAATTCATGAATATCAATATTTTCTCTCATAACATTCTATTCATCATCAACCCTTTGAAATTACATAATTCAATTAAAAACTAATTTATAAATTGTAAAATAAAAATTGATATTGCATCCAAAAATATCCAATTTTAGTTATAATTTATATTAACTTAAAAATAAATAATTTATAAAAATATTATTAAATTTATGATTTTAAAAAAAAAAAAAATCACATAAATAAAAACCAATAAATATTTTGTAATTAAAATATTTAAATCAATTTTTTTAAATAAAAAAAATTACATATATTTAATTTTAGTTATAATTTAATCAATAAAAAAAATATATAAAAATATTATTAAATTTATTAAGAAAAAATATTTTAAAAATAGTAAAAATTCATATAAATAAAAAATCAATAAATATTTAGTAATAAAAATATATTAAAATCATTTAGAAAAAATAAAAATAAACCGTATATATTTAATTTATACTAACTAAACATAAAAAAGTTATAAAAATATTACTCCAAATGGCAGGTGGAAGGGGATGAATTAAACTAAAATTTAACTCAATAAAATTCACTTGTTGTAAATTGATTTTCCCACTGTACAAACAAACATGGGTTTGACAAATACGAAAATTTGTAAGTTGCAATGAATAGACTATCAGTCTGACAAATACGAGCAAGGGTGCATTTTGTGTAGGTGATGGGTGACAGTCACAACAAGACGGAAGAGTTGGATAGCCGCAGCAGGACGGAAGAGTTGGAGACAACGCCAGACAACAGCAAGTACAAGTACAAACCATTAGCAGTGGCTTGCACAGGTGCAGCCATCGGATGCCCATGATGCCCATCGGTGCAAATTGTCACCGGCATAGACATTGCCTAGACGTATGAGCCCTAGTGGCACGCGGGAAAACTTAAAGTATAATTCTTACATATAATGGGATAAATCTAATCACACCACCGTAAAGTACAAAACAAATTATGCACTTTCAAAAAAAATTCACCCAAAAATGTTATTGTAGGAGTGAGATCAAAGCCCCAAAAGTTCCCAAAACAAGAATGGCTCAACAACACCTGTGAGAATCTATAATTTCTAAAAAACTAGGAACCAAAATAAAAAATAATTGCACCACTATGAGGAGTAGATTGTTTCCCTTATTTTATAAAATTATATTTACTTTGATTGAAATGAGTTTCTCTAGAAATGAATTTGTTCCTTGGAATTGAAAATCATAAATCTAGAGCCTTCTTAAGTACATTCTAAAGAGTTTTTGGATCAAAGGATCTCACTAAGCCCTTGAGGGGTTTAAATAACCCTTCAATTAAAACTATTATTCTTCTTCTATGTAAGACATCTAGTGCCATTATTTTTGGGCCTCTAAAATTTAATGACATAACTTATTATACTAATCCATGATGTTTCAATTGGACTAACTCTTTGAAATGAATTTTTAAATCCTTCCTTTCAAATCATTCCAATAACTTGTTTCCTAACTCTTTTAATTTGGTTATAGAGTCATTTTCCTAGGTATTTATCTCATAATATGACCACTCATAACCTACCCCTTCTAGGTCAAGAGTTTGAAATTTGATAGCCTCATCTTCAATATTTGGGTTTAATAAAAAATAGGTGTCAATATTTTGTAATCGTGCTCAAAATAAATATTTTTTGGATCTATTGTAGGTAAAGTACATGAATGGTTAATTTTCCAATATGAATATGAAAGGGATCCTAGTATTGAGGGGTCCTTCTTCCTCCCATTCTTAGTGTGTTCCTCATCTAAAAATAATAATAATCACTAAGTGGAATGCATATTTGGAATCCTAGGTTGAGATTTTGATATTCCTTTTGATAAGTATTCATCATCTTTGGGATCAGACATTTCCATTCTTCTCCTTTACATTGTAGTTCTTCTCTTATTAAGAGTTTAAATCTAAGGATCTTGGGGCTTAGAGTAGGTGGAAATAAGTTATTCTAGGAAACCATCTAGTTACTAATGGAATACCTTCTACATTGTTGACATTACTCATATTGTTGTCATAGAGAACAATAATTAGATTAGCTATGGAATCTCTTAAGACTAAATTTTTTAGTGCTTCCTAGCTCTATGTGAGTTCAGCTATAAATTCTCTCAAGTCCTCATCAGATGTTTTTTATCTCTATCGACCATATTTTTTTCTTCTATATCTAAAGTGTAACAATTATTCCTCTTTTCTCTTTCTAAATCATGAAGATATTTTGCATTGTATAGAATGAACTCACCCTATAGGTTGGACTAAAAGTATTATTTATCTAATACAATTACCATGTATACTTAAACTTTATTATTATTGATAATTAGGATTAAATATTTATGGAAAAACATTAAAATCCACATCATACTCTTCTTATTACACCAAGAAGGGTTTTTGTAAGAAACCAATAATAATACTAGCTCAAGATCCAACTATAAATTATAAAGCTAATATCAAATTAGATTTGAATCAAATAAAATATTTTAAGAAAAGATTAATATAAAATTTATGAGATATTACTTAACCTAGTTTAGGAACATAATAAGCTATAGTTTTTGATGCAGGAAAACTATAAAAAATATAATAGTTGATAATAATTTAACTAGTAATAAGCTTTTTTAGTAAAAATAGAGGTTAATATTCACTATAAATGCATTGCTAAACTAAAAAACTCTTACTAGATCTGTTGTTGCTTCAAAATAATAAAGCAAAATAAAAGGTTTGTTGTTATATACTATATCCCTATAGGCTACAAAATCTATGAAACCATTATTCTACAACTAGAATGACACTAATCTTGAATAATATACTGCTTACTGAAATTCTTGAATTTCTAAGCAAATTTGGAGATAAAATCACCTACAAAGATTTAAGGGATTTGTCCCTAATTTTTTCTTGATATATTCAAGGGTTTTGGTCCTTGAATCTCCTAAAATACATATATTTTCATTCTTTGGATGGGATGAATAAGTATTCAGACTTGAAGAAATATGAAATAAATGAATACTTCTATTGGCCTCTACTTATTTAAATAGACTCCTACATCCCTAGGGTTGTGGCTTCTAGTGTAGCCACCTTCCTTCACCCCCTTATTTTTTAATATTATATCATATATGACAAGTTTGCACCCACCTTTTGGCCTAATATTTTTGTATTATACCATATGTATGACAAGCTTGATAGGCTGAAAACCCCCTCTTGGCTCAATATTTTAGTATTATATTAGATGTGAAAGGTTGTCAATTTTTTTTAAATTCTTTTATTTTAATTTTATTTTTTTGTCTACCTATAATATTTACAATATTTTGATATTTTTTTTAGCTCATTGGAAATGGGAACATAACATAGGAGTGGAGATTCTTTTAGAAAATTTAGAGATAGTTTTTGAGTGAAAAGGAGGGTGTAGGAAAGAGTAGACTAAGTGTTGAGATAAGGTAAACTATGGGTCTTGGGAAAGGCTAAAAGGGTGTTGTAAAAAACTAGGAAGAAAATAATGATTGTATGAAGTGTATTAGGGGTGTAGATACTATTCCCTATCTAGAAGAGTATACTAAGGGTACTTGGTGCTGTGAATGTTTAGAGATTTTTCTTAAAGAGAGGAGAGAATCTTGTGAATATTATATCAAAGTGGGAAGAAAATGGATTTGTTAGAGGCTGTTATTTTTTCCTTTGGATTAAGGGATGTTGTTTCAAGTAAAGATTAAAAAAATGGGCTTTTTTATTATTATTATTTTTTAACTTAGCTTGAGAATAAAAATGAAGAGAAAAGAAAGGAGCTTTTCTTTTAGATTCTTGACTTTATTTTAGACTATCAAGAAGTTTAAAGTGTAGGATTATTGGGTTCAACAAATGAAAGATTACTTTTGGCATACCCTAAGTTATACATGTACCAAAGGGATTTTATCAGTCCTTTTGATTGGACTACCTTCTAACTTAATAAAATTATACTTAATACATAACAAAATATTAACTAAACCAAGTTGAATGCTAATGTTGGAATTCCTGTTGAGGAGCTTGTGGAAGTCATGAATGTTCATCAAAGGATTATTGACAACAACTTGGAAGTGGCGAACATCCTAAAGAATCTCTAGTCATGTGTTGTTTTCAATGCCTTTTTCTGGTTGTTGTTTTGTTGGTTTTTGGCTTCTTTTTGGTTGCTTTCTCTATTTTTGATTATTTGTTGAAGCAACATTTTATTTTGTAAAGGGTTTTGGGGTCCCTTCAAAACCTGTTTTACCTATAATAAAAAATAAAATATTATCTAATTTATGTATAAATAAAAATGTATGACCTAAAAAATAATAAATGAAAATGAAAGTGTTGTAGAAAAGAAACTAAAAAATGTGTGCACCTAAAAATGAAGATTATAAGGATATAAATAGATTGGGGAGATCTAAAACTATGTATAATGTAAATCTAGGATTGAACAAAGAAATTTTTAGATATTAACAATGTAGTTATGCTTACGAGGTGGATTTTCCTACATTAGGCATTGTAGTAGTGTTAGAGGGCACAAATTCCCTATAGGGAACTAGTGTGTTTGTCTATAGCCTTAGGAACTTTTGAGACTTTCTCACCTTCAACTCCTAACCCTCTTTCCACTTTCAATATATGAGTATTTGTTCTAAATACTAATAAAAATGGAGCTAAATATAGTGACAAGGGGAAATAATATGTTTTAAAAGAGACTATTTCAATTATTTCCATTTTTTCATCTTTTGACCTCCATAAAGCACTATAAAGAATATTTTGAGTTCATGCAATCTTAGTGATGAAGTGTTGTTGGTTTGTGTGGAGATATGTGTTTACAATGACAAATACTATGAGGTAAACTCAACAAAAGTGTTGTTTTGATGGTGATTGAGACAAATGAAGATGATAGGGATTCAAGTAGTCAAAAAAGGATATAAATGTTTCATATTTGGTTGGGAGAAAAATGGGAAGAATTGTTAGATTTTTGGTTTGGCTATGGGGAGAAAAATTGAATCCTAATGGATCTCTCATGGGGGATAGAGAAATAAATGAAAGAAAAGAAAAAAAATAAGAAGGAATGCATGTAATCCAATAGATTAAGGGAGATTCACAATTCTTAGATTTACAGTATTCAACAAGTTTCCCTACTTTTCTAATGGATTCTCTATTATTTGTATGTCAAAGAGCAAAATGGTAGAAATTTTATCAAATATGAACAAATCTTTTTTAGAGGAAAACAAGGCTTTAAAATGATCATCTAATAATTTTTTGAGAAATTTACCATTAAAAATATGGTATGATTTAGGGGAGGAAGAGGATGAAAAATTCACATTTTAAAATTTGACAAAACACACTAGCACCAACTCAAAATAGTGATGTAGAAACTAGTGCTCAGCTAGGATTGGTGGTTTTACAAAGTCAAGATTCTAATTTTTGGGGGCTAGTAGATGAGAGGTTTCTATGCATTGGACCACTTGCATTTCCCTTATATGATTAAAGGGAAGGGATGAATTAGATGAAATGGTCCTAAAAATACACTACGTAAATGAATACCAAAGCAAGTGAAAAATGGATGGTGGAGATTTCAAAGTAGAAAATTCTTAACCTTATAGATAGCCTTCAACATAAGTCATGAACTCATAATTTAATTTGTTTGTGGGTTGACAAGAAAGCAATCAAATTCTAATGAAGTCAACCTAGGAACAACAAAATTGAAATTTGAAATCAAGTGTCATGGCCTAGTCCAAGGGACAAGACCACAAGTGTGGCCAAGTCTAGAGTAAAAAAACCTTTATGAATCAAATTGGTCCTAATTAAAGTAACGAACTTTGCAAGTTTTGATGATAGATATATATTTGGAGTTGGTTTGTGCATTAAATGAACCAAATTGAGTGGCCACATTAATGAAAATGGTGTAAAACAAAGAGATAAAAGAACATAGTATATACTTTTATATGTTACACATACATATTATAATTATTAGTTCTAAATACATTAATATATGAATTTATTGTACACATATGTCATATATACATATATACACATATACACATGCACACATATATTGATAAATTTTCCTTCTAAAATATCTTTATATTTAAATCATTAGTAGTATTAAAACATAACGCATATATTAATAAATTTTCCTTCTAAAATTTCTTATACATCCTTAACCCACATCTCCCATACAAGCATTTGGTAAAGATGCTTAACTCATATGAAGCCTCTGGATTCTCGCACCTCATCTATCCATCTCTAACTGGTTAAAGATGGCATGCGTTGGGCACTATCATAAATCACTTGATCTTCTATAATGATCTCCAAAGCCCCTCCAACTTTTCGAGAAGGTCTATTAATCAAATCGTACTAAATCAAGAGCAACTTGGTCTCCGCCTCACACCGCCATATTCTTTCTGCAACTGTTGTAATGATCGAGTCCTGTAAAGATAAGAGCCCATGCTTCAAGGATGGGAATTATGATACATCTTTTATATGAGAGGAGGAGATGTCTGTAACCAAGAGGACCGCACTTGTTTTGTCGGTGTATTAACATGCCGCCGCCACAGCAAAGTTTAGAACAGTCTAAATGCGCACAACTATTCGAAGCTTTTGATTTAATGAGAAGGCAAACTCCCAATAACTTAAATGGCCCACAACTACCTCCATGCTCTCTAAATGCAAACGAGAGCTACCATCTTCTGGAAGATTAGAAAACTATTAATTATGGATAAGAAGCAAAACGAAAAAGAGATATTGGATGATTGTTAGAGAATTCTGGGTTGCTTGTGGATCTTTCTGATCTAGAGACCAAGTTTTGTCGGTGCATTATCATACCGACGCCACAGCTAAGATTTCCCCATTCACGTAACAGTGAATGCATGCATAGTATTAGAACGTAAACTCTTGAAACTTGATGTAGCCTCCAATTATGTCCGTACTGCCTAAATGCAAGAGTTCTACCACCTTCTAGAAGACCAGATCTCTATTAAATATGGATAAGAAACAAAACATGGATGACTATTGGAGAATTCTAGGTAGCTTGCGGATCTCTCTGATGTAGAGACTAATGAGAGCAAATTGGATATAATAAAGCAGGTTTTGTGTTTTAAGATTTAAGAAGTAAATGAACAAGTTCCCACATTTTATTTGATCAGGTATTTATTTTTTTTATGAGGGGCTAGTGTAATAGCATAGAATTTGAAAATCCAGGGCATTAGCTTAGATTCTGTTACAAATGACAATTTAAAAATATTAAGAGTTATGTGCTTGGTTTGAATGGAACTTAAACAGCGTAAGTTATAGTGGAGATTTGGAATGTACTATTTTCCTTCCTCTCACCTATATAGTAAGGTTTTTAATTTGGTAACAGATCTTGTGTTGAAAGAGAATGTATTATTTTTCTTCTTTCTTTCGTTTCCACATATATATGAGCTCACATTCTTGTTATCTTTTAAATTGTATTATGTTTTACTTTGGTTTCAACACATCTTGTGTCGAATCGATATAAATATTTTAATTTCGGTTCTTTTGTAAATTTATAATTTTATTTTGGTTTAAAATTATAATTATATGTAAAATAAAATAATTATTTGGAAAGTTTATTAAAATTTTGATGGTTTTCAATTATAATTATTAGATGAGATTATATTTTACAACATTAATAATAGGATTTCATGGAGCTTCTTAGCTAAAGTTTTTTACTAAGCATTATGTTTAATGCACAAGGCAACTGAGAGGAGGGGAGCAAAAGGGGGTGGAGGGAGGGTAGTGAATCAATTGTATAAATATTAAAACATCAAATTCTTCTTCACATTCAGATCTGCATTAATCCTTAAACCCTTAACAACCAATAAACCCTTATCATGCATTAGCAGAACATAAACATGAGAAACATTAATACAAACACATCCAAGCACATGAGAACACCAAATTTACGTGGAAAACCCAAAAGGGGAAAAACCACAGTGAGGATTAGCTCATAATATAAAATAATTGCAACACCAAATACAATAAGCTCACTACCTAAAAGAAAGAAGGGCTCATTGCCAATGGCTCACTACCAAAATAGAAGGAAGAAGATAGAAGATTGTTACAATGATAAATCCATCTCAAAGAAACAAAAAAGTTCCACCACTGCTTCACCAAAACATTCACACTCTTTCTGTAGAATGTAGACACCTTCTCACTGCTTCCAATGGTCTTAGTCATTAAATCTCATACTGCACTTCACTTTCACACTTCACATCATAATTCACATCACACATTTCATATCATAATCCTTCATCAACACAGCACTTATATATAGTGTTCTCAACCTTGAAAACAAATTACAAATTCAGTTATGCACCTTAATCATACAAATTCAAATTAGGCTGGCACCAAAACATTCCCACAGTGGATAGGAATGAAGTTGGACCACATCGCACATTAACTAAGACCTAAATCCACATATACATGTCATTCCATGCTTCCAAAAGCATCGAAGCATATCCACAATTAGTGTAAACACCCAAGGATGGTTGAACTTGTGTTAACACCATTAGACATTTGAGTGCACACTTCACAAAACCCAAAGATGAATCATGCACCACATACCAAATTTAAACAAAATCTAGAATATTCCATCAACACCTTGAAATCCAACAAATTCATCACAACATAATACACTTGAAGAACATACTTATTCTATACAACCAGTTAACCTTCCACATACTACAACTGATGAATCCAACCTTGCAGAGCACCAAAACATAAATAACTCAAATTGAAGATAGATATAAAAAATGTGGAGCAAAACCAGTTCTCTCATATAGCATTGCAACACAATTCACACACTGGTGAACAAAACTTCTTTTATTGAATTATCCAAAACCTGACACTATGCATATAACACCTTTGAACACCAATAATCAACATATCTAAACCGCATAAGCAAATATTTAACCATGAAGAGATGTGGAGAAAAATACTGAACACAACTTTACCACACTATTTACTCTTTTATTTAAATTTTCTCAAAAGAACTAGAAAACCAAAGCACCAAAAACATCATTTTAGCATTTGCAACACCTTCTCAACCACACAAGAGGTTTAACATTCACAAACAAATGCTCATCAAAGCAACACTAAAGGCTAACATCAATGATACTACTAATGACAACATAATGCAACCAATCAAAGCATTTTCATAGGTTGACATCAATGCAACAACAAAGATTTGTTGACATCAATGACAACACATACTTCCAAAAATCTCCACCTTTGTCATTGATGGTAACACATGATATGAAAAACCATCAAAACAAACAACAAATCTGATCACCAACTCATATATTGCACCCTAGTACATACTACTCACCCTTACAAAAACATCAACTCTTTCCAACACTCTCTCCTTTACAAGACTTCTCTCCTGCCTTCTTCATATGGTTTTTTAAACTCTCTCCCCTTTTGACATCAATGGAAAAAAGTAACATGTTTCTTTTTCTTTTCTTCCCCTTTGAAATCAATCATACATACTTTCTCTCCCCTGAGGGAAACACCTATAAGGGACAACAATTATTTTGCACCTACCTTTTCTTTTACTGCACTCCATTTTCTTCACACCTTCTCTACACACTCCCCCTAACTACAACAACCAACAATGTCACTACCTAGACTCCTCTTGAGAGGTAGCCACCAACATTAGTCTAGAACAAGGAATGAATCTTGAAATCCACTATACTAATGCATAATCGTATTCATCTAATTGAAAGGAGTAATAGCCCCCATCTTCTCCTAGAGATACTCAAAAGTATCCTTAGGAAGATCTTTAGTAAATATATCTATAACTTGATCCTTTGTAGGAACATACTCCAACTTCACCTCATTCTCTACAACCTTCCCCCTCAAGTGATACCGGATTAAAATTATATGTTTTTTCCTTGAATGCAAATTATCGGATTCTTTGAAATATTGATATCACTTGTATTATCACATAAGATAGGAATTGATTCATCATATGACACTACGATATTCTTCAATGTTTGCTTCATCCACAACACATGTGTGCAACATGATGTTGCAACAACGTATTCTACCTTTAAAGTAGATAATGACATTGAATCTTGCTTCTTACTTAGCCAAGATACCAACCTTCTTCCAAGAAAGAAAGAACCAACACTTGTACTTTTCCTATCATCCACACAACCTACCCAATCTACATCTATATAAGCACTCATAGAGAAATTGAAATATCCTTTGGATACCATAAACCATGTACCGGAGTGCCTTTCAATTATCTGAATAATATTTTTAGAGTAAGTGCTTGGATCTATGACACAATTTTGGCTCTTAAAATGCCACTTTTTTCTAAAATCAGAAAAAATTGATTTGCACAAGAAAATGAAAATAGTTACGCTCAAAATTTCAAAAGGGAGCAATAACAAAAGTTGAAGTGCTCCAAGTCTAGTTTCTAAGCTATTTTTTTTTTTAAATTAATGAATATTAAGGGTCTCAAAAAGGGGGGAGGCAAAACAAGTCCTAT
>VDFB02210684.1:0-14201 GCA_007258455.2 Sequoia sempervirens | reverse complement strand
TTCCTTAACATGTTATTAATAACTTTGATTTTAACAAATAAGAACTCAACTTTTTTTTTGTTTGACAAATATTTGTATATGGTTAAAGTAAATATGCAAGATTTTTAACTTTTCAAATTTAAAAAATTAATTTTGCTCAATTTTATTGGCTACAAAACTTTGAGTGATAAGGGCGGATTTTCAGGAAGCATAAACCTTTTTTTTTCCCCTGTAATTAATCTATTTCGTTATTTTGAATCTTTTTATTACTTCCTGCGAGGGAACTATAGGCACCACCAAATCTTAACTAGTTATTAATATTTCTCTTTTTAACCAATGAGATCTGAAGCATTTTTTCTATATTTCAAAATTCATTTCTCTTCAATCTAATTAGAAGACAAATTTCACCCGATATAAGCGATTAATGTGCTTCAATTACTTCCATTTCGAATCTTAACTAATTTTTAGGAGTTTTATTAAACTTAGGTTGTTTATTTCCAATAATTCAATGAGGTAAACCATACTAACTATTTTGAAAATTAAATTACACTATAATGATAAATTACTTTTTATTAAATTACACTATAAAAATAAATTACTTTTCATTAAATTACTTACTAATTACCCCTCACATTGGGTACGTAACATTTATTTACTATTTTCCTTTGCATTATTAAAATAATAATAATAATTAATAAAATTTATACTTTGAATAACAAATGCTAACTAATTAATCAATATAACATCAAAATTCAACTATTTTTAATTAACTTTAATACTAAATTGATTTGTAGCGTAAATTTAATTGAGCTAATTCTTTCAAAATATTAATACTAATTACTCAAAAAATTTACTTTTTAATATAAATAAGTTAATTATTATTTAAAAATAAATGAATACCTTGTAAATTATATTTATATTATAATTTAAATAAATTAATACGAATCATCTCTCTTTGTCATAAATTAATTCTAAAACAACACTTATTAAAAATATATTTAAACTAACAAATTTTCAATTGCTTTGAAATTTGAACTAATTCTAATTACTAAGATATGTTTTCCAAAATAAATGAATTAAGACTACAATAATTATTTAGAGTAAATACTAATTACTTTTAAAAATCAACTTTAAAATTAACAGTAATTACTTTTAAATCAAATTGAAATTAATATTAATAAATTAATCATTTAAATCAATCACAAATTTTATCATATTTGTTTTAGAAATAATTCACCTTCTATTTACAACTTATATTAATTACTATATATTAGTTTGTGAAATAAAACATGTTAACTAATTAATAATTAATAAGGAAATAAATAAATTTATTATATTAATTAAATAAATAGTCTAAATTTAAAGATTTTTTCTTCTCATTTAAATTAAAAAAAATGTTTAGTTTTAGCCAAGTTTAAATTTTCATATCCAATTTAAATGTTCATATTAAATATATAATAAATTTAAATATTTGTAAAGACAAATATATATATTTTATATTATATTATAATTTTTTTTAAAAAAATAAATATTAATTAATAATAAAATTAAAATTTTATTAATTTTTTTAAAGTAACAAGGCCATTGGCCTCTCCATGGATTTATGCATGCTATAAATATATATTTTAAATATTTATATTGAATTAAAATAAATATATATATATATATAATTATTATATTTATATATGTATTAATTACTAATATATATATTTATAACTATATAAATTAAAATTGACATGATTCCCTTTTTTATATTAATATTTGAATAAAAATATTATCATAAAATATTAAACTTTAATTTATTGAAGTAATGAAACGTATATGATTTTAAAAATTGTAAATAAATTGATTGAGTAAAATAATTTAGAGGAAATAATATAAAGAAAAATTATTTTAATTATTAGATTTTTTTTTATAAGAAAAACATAATTTCCTTCAAGATATTTTCATAAGAATATTGGTTTGAGCCACATAAAATTATTTTAGAAAAAAAACTATCTTCAAAACAAATTTTAATTTTCAAAGAACATAAAAATTAAATATATGCATTTTAATATTTGAGTCAAATATAGATTTTTAAGAAATATTTGTTTTATATTTTTTTTTAATTTATTCCTCTACTTGTTAAGTAGGAAAGCATAACTAGCTATGCATATTCATCTCAATTCCTTTCAACCTTATAAGTTAATATTCAAGTAGGTACCTACTTATCAATTAGGAAAACCTGAAAAACTGTGCAGATTGTTTGTAACTATGTTTACCTCAACAAACTCTTTCTATTCCTCTCAATTCCTTTCATCCACACTTGTTCATTCTAAACTATACAAAATAAACTACCTCATCCTCAAAATTTTTTGGCTACACATAAAGTACAATTACGTTTCTTAATCTATAACATCATGTAATATTATAATCTTATCAAAATATTATCTTTTGACAACTCAAGCATGATCATCCTTAAATTGTTTCAAAAATTTATATCTATTGGATAACATAGTGAATTTGAGCAACTTAGTTTTCCCTAGATTTTGAAAGCAATTATAGTAGCATTGAGCTTAGAGACCACAATGTTGTATTATGACTAAAACATTTTTTTTCTTTTAGATGGACTTGACAGCATATGTAGAGAAGCATGAATTTGTTTTCGATGTAGTCCTAGATGAGCATGTCACAAATGATGATGTGAACTAATGTACCCATGCCATTGTTCTCATTTGGAGTATAATCATTATATCATGCTTATAACTATCCTTGATTACGTCTATCAATAGATTGCCTAATCTCCATTGAGAATCTCATAATCTAAAAATATTGTTAGGTGAATGGCATAATCTATAAAAGGGGTTAGATATTACTATTATTAACACCTAGAGTTTTCACATGGTACACCACTATTGTAGTCAATGTAATACAAATTTGGTCGGAATATTTATCTCTCTTAATGGTGTCAGAAGTTCTATCTTAATTTTGATGACTAAAAGCAAACTGGATGTTCAAAGAGTGTTGGTTAAACTTGAATTTTTATGGTATGTCATACTTCTATGGTTTGAATTAGTGTTATGATTAGGGTCAAGTTCAAGTTATAGTTAGGGTTTATTTAGGCTTATTTTGGTTAATCTTACAATTGGGGTTTAACTAGAATGCTAATTGAACCCTAATTTAACCTCTACAACAAGGTTCAATTAGAGTCAGGGTTCGAGTTCAATTAGGGTTAGGGTTGGCATTCAATTAGTGTTATGATTAGAATCAAGTTCAAGTTATAGTTAGGGTTCAATTAGGCTTATTTTAGTTTAGTTTACAATTAAGGTTTAATTAGAGTTAGGTTTATGGTTCAATTAGGGTTAAGGTTAGGGTTCATTTAGATTAAGGTTCAAGTAGGGTTCAATTAGGATTTAATTAGGGTTATGATTATTGTTTAAATAGGGTTAGGGTTAATGTTAAGTTAGGATTAAAATTATTAATCTACAATAAAACTTGAAGCTAAGGTTAGAGCTATGGTAAGTGGTAGAGTTAGGCTTAAATTAGGGTTTAATAAAGGGTAGGGTACAATAAGGGTATAATAATATTGGTTAATTTTTAAGTCATGACCATGCTAGATGCCAATTCGGTTTAAAAGACCCCTTGTTGAAGCCTACAAGACATTTATTTCTATATACCTTAGATATTGTTCATATTTATTATCATTGTGTTTGACCTCATGAGAATGCTTCAGAGTAAAGTACACCTTGCAAATCCACCTACACCAGGAGAACCATTCAATCTCTCAAAATTTTACCGTTATTCTACAATGATTATCAAATTGGATATGTCCAAAGCCTTTAATAAGTTGACTTGGAAACTTCTATACTGCATATACCTCTTGTCAACTTCAACCAGGGGAGTACTAATTGCATAATGAATTGTCTTCTTTTTCAATTCGATTAATCATCCCCCATAGGGTCTTCTTCATAAATTAGGGGATTAAGTTAAAGAGACCCATTATCATGTTCTTTTTCCATCAAAATGGTAGAGGCCCTTAGTGTATAACTTATACTAGCCAGTATGTTACAAAAATTTACATGACTTCCAATTCTAGCAGCACAAGCCAGTACATAGTGTTTGCAGATGTTACCTGACTTACAAGATAGATGAGTTTCTAGAGGAGATGAAAATAAAGACAACTTTTCAATTTGTTTCAGTGTCCAGTGTGGAGTATCTAAAATTTATTGTTAATTATGAATCTGACATTGACATATATCATTGAACTAAGATTGATATTATTGTTTTGATTCATTGGTGATAATTATTGGATCAGTGTGAAAAATCTAGAGATTTGTGTTTGACTGCAAAGAGTTATCTCTTGTCATTTATCAACAAATTATTATTTCTATTCATGGGCTTATTACACGAGAGAATATATTTATGCATTTCTTGTAGAGTCTATTCTAATTGATCATAATAAAAAAACTTCTAATTTTGAAAATAATATAACATAGAACCAAATAGCAGTGAAAATCCCAAACAAAGATTGTCAAGTGTGTATCTCATTTAGTTTTTATTTAATCTTTCTCTTTATGTGTACATTTTCTTGAAGTTTTTTCTGATCATCCAAATAATTTAACATTGATGGATATGTAACACATTTAGTTCATTCATGCCCTAGTTCATCATATTTGGCAAAGAGCATGCCCATCTAGAGATGACCTTACAATTTGGTTATGACTTATCTAGAGATAGTGATGTCGACAAAAATTTAAATGAGACAAGAAGATTTCGAAGCTAAGGGTATACACATCAATGTCTAATTTAAACAATTAATACCCTAGATAAACATCAGTTCGCACAGTGATGAGTCTGTAGTACGTAGTTGTGATTCTAGATAGTAGGCAAGCCAAATTTGTTTCATGGTGATTGGTTTAAACCTGGTGCAATATTAATTGATCTTGGCTTAAATGTAGTAGAGGTATGACACCTTCTAACTGCCTTTTTCAAAAAAAGTTTATAAGTAAAAGATGGTTAATATATAGCAAATTAAGCCGGTATTGGCATGGTGTGTTGGTTTATAAGTGGCATTGTTGTGCTTTCTAGAAAGGTTCAAACCCCGTTGGGGTGGTATTGTTGAATGGTTGTATCCGGTTCATAGCTCCGGTCAAAAGCATTTACCCCTTGAATAAAAAAAAATATATAGCAAATTAATACTATTGCTTCTACTTTTGTATGATCCTAGTGCTAAAAGAGAATAGCAATTAGTTGGTCATGTTTCCTATGAAGAGGATTCAAGAATAACTTCATCAATTAATCCTCTACCTTGTGGTCTTGGTCTAATGAATATTGCTATGCTTTTGTCCACTACTCTACAATCAACAAAATGAGCATATGGGTTCAATTGAGATTTCTAATGTTTGATCCAGGCCTTTTGCAATACACAACAAATACAAACAAAACTATTCTAAAAGTTTATGGCAGGAACTTCGCTGCTCTGCAGCTCTTGTTATATTATAACATTCATAACTTAAACCTTTTTATACACAATGTCAAGTTAACTATAAATTGTATAGACTTTAGATTTGCTATATATCTCATATATCAACATAGGTAAATTTGAAAATATTTTAAATTATATAATTTCAAAAAAAAATTGAATGAATTTATAGAAGATTAATTTTATTAAAGTGATAGAATCTAATCCCAATACTAACATTAGTTATAAGTCTAACCATAACCCCAACCCTAAAATTAACACTAATTAACTTCAAACCTAACTCTAATACTAACTCCTCATTCCAATTGAACCTCCTACACTAACCCTGTAAGCTTCTATATCATAGAACTTAATCTTCACCCCAACCCCAGTCTCTAATCCTATTGTATCCTATACTCAATTTTATTCAAAGTCTAACCCTATTTGAATCTTTTAAACTTAATTGAACTCATGTTTAGGTTAGGGTTCAATTAAGGCTAGGCTGAATTCATGGTTATGATTAGGTCAAAATTCAAATAAGATTATGGTTGGAGTTTAATTAAGGTTGCTATTCACTTAGGTTAAGCAGTTCAATTAGTATTCAATTTGGGTTAGGGATCAATTATGGCTATAATTCAATAAGGGTTTAATTAAGGTCAGGGTTAAGGTTAGTCTTAAATTAGGGCTAGGATTGGAGTTAGGGTTTAATTAAGGTAAGGGTTATTGCCTATTTTAGGGTTAGGGTTCAATTAGAGTTCTCTAGGGTTTTGATACAATTAGGCTACGCATTACAGCTCAAATTAGTCTTAGAGCATAGGGCTATAATATGAGTCTAACTGTGTTAGGTTCAAGGTTTAATTTAGTGCTGTTAGGGTTGCAATAATAAAATTTTCCATAATGATATGGAAAGGCATTCAATTGATTCATATACAAATGCATAAATAAGAATTGGGTAATTAAGAATTCTAGAATCCAGTTATAAATAAATAAATACAATCCTTAGCTTAATCATTGTTCTTGTTAGGGTTGGGATAAGAATTTAATGGGTCCAACTGAGACTTAGGGAAATAAAGCTTACTAAAAATCAAAGTTGGGTTTTAATTTTAATCCTAAGGACGTAAGCCTGCCATTAACCTGGTCATGTCACCGGCCTTTAGCCAAAGCCTTCATTAAATACTACCCGTATAATGTGTAGGTTTTCCAGATTCAAAGATATGGGAGAAGATCTTGATTGTACCCCGCCAACTCACAGACCTAAGGTGTTGCCCTGTTGTTTGGCGCGAGGTTAGCAAAAGGCTGATGTGTGTCCTGTATGGAATGTGGGGCCGAATCTCCACTCTTGAGCTCATAACCCGTGGTTTTAGATCGACAACGAAGATCAAAAGCTAATGTAAATCTCTACTGTTCTTGCTGGCAAGAGGAAGATGAAGGTTGGTGAAGCATTAATGAATTATTCCTTGCTTGTGTAGACATGTCGATCTCAATCTGTGTGAAGATGTTATTGTTGGCAATCATGAAGGGTGATCTTTGGATTCTCATGTAGCTCTAGTTAAATGGTGACAGTACATACGCCGCCAAATTGCCATGTTTGCACATGCATGTTTATTAAGTATTGATGAAGGTTACATACTCGACAATAAATAGAAGAGGAATTACTACTAATAGTGTCATTCTTTGTAGCATAGAGCACTTTGTGGGTTCAGTCTAATCAAGTTTGAGTGCTTGTCCGGGAGAAGAGAAAAATGAGTAAATCAAGAAGGAGGTTCGGCTTGAGCTCACAAAAGCTCGGTCCTGCTATTCAGGAAGGTACTTTGGTTGACAAGCCCAGGCTTGTGCCCACTAGATGCAGTAGAAGGTTGCAATTCTAGGACATTGCTGCTCAACTGGTAGATGACAAAGGCAAGCACTCGGCGGTGTGCTCCATTACTAGTGTTGGTAGGAAAATAAGGTATGGGCGGCATGGCTTCTTTGGATGCCAACACTCGCCCATTGACCTTACGAGCAACACTTCTAATGATGAAAAAGAGATAGCTGTGGTGCCATTGGTTGTTAAAACCCCAAGCGGACCGACTCGAACCGTATTGGGCAAGGACAATAAAGAAGATGAGGCTGAGAGTCTACCGTATTGGGCAACAACTAGAAGTGGGCATGTATACTAGGGTCGGAGTGTTGGTAAGGGAATGGTGGCGGGTAAATAAGAAGTTGCTGTTGTGCCTTCATGGCAATTTGGTTTCCTGGCATTTTTGTGTGGATAGCGAACAGGGGATTTTGATGACAATTTGTGTTCCCTTTTCTTTTAGATTTCCCCAGTTCGTGCGCCAGGATTTTGATGACAATTTGTGTTCCCTTTTCTTCTAGCTTATCCCAGTATCTACGCCAACATGTTTTGCAGATTCAACATGTAGGAAGTTTTGAAAGGAAATTCAAATGCAAATGAGATTTTTGTTCAAATTAAAACCCCAGGCGGACCGACTCGAACCGTATTGGGCAACAACTAGAAGCGGGCGTGTATATGAGGGTCAGAGGGTTGGTAAGGGAATGGTGGCGGTAACAGTTGCTATGGTGCCTTCGTGGCAAATTTGGTTGCCTAGATTTTGGCGCGGGAGATGGCATAAGCAGCCGGATGACAACGGCGCCCCTATTCTTTTTACGCTTACCCCGGCCCATGCACTATGGAAATGCTTTGTAGATTCTAACGTAGGGAAGTTTTTGGAAATGAAATTCAAATGTACGGAGATTTTGTTCAAATGAGAATTTGTGGTGAAATTACATTTGAGCCTCGAAGCTTGTTGCCCTTGTCATATAAAAGGGAATTTGGCGCTCATTTGTAGGAGAGAATTGATGAAAGCTCTAGCTGGCTTTGAGTTGAATATATGGGTAGAGCGATAGTTTTGAGTTGAATATATGTGTGAATACATTCGTCTCCTCTGATGAGGAAGTGATATCTGTGGTGCCATTGGCTATTAAAACCCCAAACGGACAGAATAGAATAGATAGACTATTTTGAGTTTTGTATGAATATATGCAAATTATCTTAAATTGTATGCAGATATGACTTATAAGCATGAATAAACATATAATTCTAATATATTTTCTCTCCTTATGTGGATTTGAGTGAATTTTGAATGAAATGTTAATGATGTTTTCATTCTTCTTTTGAGAATTTGTTCAATTGTGTGTCTATGTTTTGGGTAGAATTCAATTTTAAAATGTTGAGGTTTCATATTTATATGTGTGAGATTGATCTAATATTCCAGAAAATGAATGCTAAAATATCATGAAAAAAATGGGCATAGAATGAATGTAGAAGGAAAATTATATTTGCATATATTCATAAAATAATATCTAATAAACAAAAAATATATGAAATTAAAAATAAACGAAAAAATAATTCAACCCAAATTTAGATTAGAGAGATAATTAGATTATATGATAACTTTAAGGCTAGGGTTAGGGTTTGATTAGGATTAGTGTTTTCTTAGGGTTATGATTAGAGTTATGAATCTACAATTAGGGTTCAATTAATGTTCACTTAGGGTTTCTTTCTTGGGAGAATTTTATTGAATTGTAAGTGTATTTTATAAAATTATTATGTCAAGAATTAATTTTAGATAATACTACATGTGGTTTTTTATATGGTATTAAATTGTAGATTAAAATAGATAATAGATTTCCTTCATTCTTTTGCATTGTAAGCTACCATAATATACGGCCTTAAAATCCTATTCATATTTTGAGCTTTTCTAAACTATACAACACGAAATCCAACAAATAAATTTGTTATGCATTTTTTCCAAGCACAAATCCTTAGAATTCTTAATGTGTTACTTAGGTTAATTCTTTATTGCATTAAATAAATACACACTAATATATATATATATATATTATGGATTTTAGGGAAAATATTAAAATATTTATATATATAGGAAAATTTAAATGCAATGGATTCAAGTACATACCTTTGCTTTTGTTAATGTTGATGAAGATACAAATCTTGATGAAGTGCCAAATTTGATGACATGAAATAAAAAGGTGGAATATCTTTGCTCTATGTGGCACTTGAAATTTTGTACAAAACTATAACTAACTCTACGTCAAATTTGTGACTTTGGACCTATTTTGCATAAATAAATATGAGCTTTGACACATGCCTCCTAATCTACCATACAATATGTACTTAAATGCTCAAAATAGTTGAGAGTAGTGTTGAGATTCGTGGATCTTTGGGAAGGTCCAATGCTTCACTTTTGTATCTCTCCCTATAGATAGAGGTAGAGATGAATATAGAATGAGAGAGGAAAAGGGATAAAAATAGATAGAGATATAGAGAGAGATAGAGGGAGAAATAAATACATAGAGATAGGGAGATATATATATATATAGAGAGAGATAAGTAGAGAAAGACAAATAGAGAGGGAGAGGGATATAGAAATAGGGGGAGATAGATAGAGAGAAAGAGAGAGGGAGAGATAGATAAATGGGAAGAGAAATACATAGACATAGAGATATATGGGAAGATAAAGGGACAAATAGGTTGAGATATGAAGATAGATAGGGGTATAGGGAGGGAGCAAGAGATCAGGGAGAGATGGGGAGAGATAGAGAGAGGGAGGGAGAAAGGGAGAGATAGAAGATGGGGAAGAGGGAGATATATGTAGAGAGGGGGAGAGAGGGGGAGTGAGAGGGGGAAAGCAATCAATTTGATTTCATTCTTGTTTGTGTCATTTCTTATCTAAATTCCCATATATAAGGGTACAGATTGAAATTTGAAATCATACCAACTTGTCTATAACAACAATCAACCAAGAACAATAAATTTAAAAGTAGAAATGTTCATCAATCATTAGATTTAGTATAGACAGCATCAAAGAAGTATATCATGACAAAATGGCATTAACTAACTTAGATGTATCCACTATTTTCTTTTCAAATGTTTGAATATATTGTTAACTTTATATACATTCAAGCATTTGAATGTTATGAAACCTATAGCTTTGCAATTGAGTCTAATAAAGGTTTGCTCTCATATGAATAATCAAACTTTGTTGTTTTTATGACTGTGCATTTAATCCTTTGTTCAAGTATATAAGTCTCTTTTTTCACTTGAAGTTTAAATATGTATCTGTTGAAAAGGACCTTTTGTATAATGTGTGAACATCATCTTGTTTTTCATGCTTCAAAATGTTCAATTTTTTTGTTGTTACACTCATAATTTCTTCCGCCACTTCTTCAAAAGTTGTAATCCAAGTGAATGAAGTATGGTATTGCACTTTGCATTGAAGTATATATTTATAATCACATTCAGGGAAAGTTTTATCACATCTTCCACAATACCACTGACCATTTTCATTAGTGTTTCAATAGGGTGGGAGAGAGGGTGGGAGAGTGTGGGAGAAGGTGGGAGAGAGATGTGGGAGAGAGATGGAGGGAGGGAGGAAGAAAGTGGGAGAGAGTGGGAGTGAGGTAGGAAGAAGGTGGGAGAGAGTGGGAGAGGGTGCGAGAGAATGGGAGAGAGTGGGAGAGTGGGAGATAGGGAGGGAGAGAGTAGGAGAGAGTGGGAGAGGGTGCGAGAGAGTGGGAGAGAGTGGGAGAGAGTGGGAGAGAGTGAAAGTGTGGCTACATAGGGTTTCTATACATAGCATTTGTAGGAGAATGGTATCTCTATTTTGAATTATTCTAAACCTTGTTTCTATGTAGTAGTTTTTAAATTCATTTTGTTGTTATACTCTATAATTAATAGTTTATATATTTTACTCTCTATACATGTATCTCTATTTGTGATGATAAACGTATTTGTGATGATAACCTGAACACTACTACTAACCCCAACCCTAACCCTAATTATAAACCCTAAATGAATTATAAACCTAACCCTAACCCTCATTAAACACTAATTTCAATCATAAGTGTAATCAAACCTTAATGATAACCTTGGATCATAATTCTATTTCAACCCTAAACCTAACCCTAACACTAATTTGTTAAATATAGTATGCTAGTTTTAATATATTAATTTAAAAACTTATGATAAAATTTAACCCTAACCATAATCGTAGTTGTGCCCTAGCCCTAATTGGGCTAGCATTTGAACCCTAGCAGCAATAGTAATATTA
Source organism: Sequoia sempervirens (assembly GCA_007258455.2). Lineage (NCBI taxonomy): Eukaryota > Viridiplantae > Streptophyta > Pinopsida > Cupressales > Cupressaceae > Sequoia > Sequoia sempervirens. The sequence goes on along the minus strand of VDFB02210684.1, from coordinate 2,669 downwards.
ATTTTAATCCTATAGCTAATCTTAATTGAACCCTAACCCTTATTGAATTGTAATAGTAATTTGCAACCCTATATGATCCCTAACCTTAGGTGATCCTAGAACCCTCACACAAATCTAGCCTAACCCTAAATCAGCCTAATCGCAACCTTAATTCATTTGTAAAACTAGGTGAACCCTAACCTTGAAAAATGTAATCCTAGCCTTATCATTATAATAGGGTTTTAGAGTTATAGTTAACTTGGAAATGTAGATGTCTATTATTATGATAATAATTATAGTTAGGATTGTAGTTAAGGTTTATGAACAAGAAACATAATTTAATAGCAACTATATAATTATTTATAGTTAATCATTATTAATTTATTGTGAATTAAGTGTAACCTAATAATAAGTTAACCTTGATTAGAAATTAATCAAATTTATTATTATTATTATAATTATTAACATTAAGGTTAACTTATGATTTTGATTTTGATTATTTTAATTATTAATACTAAGGTTAACTTATTATGAATTTGATTTTTATTATTATAATTATTAATAGTAAGGTTAACATATTATGATATTAAGTTATTAATTATAAATATATTAATTCAAATTATTTATTATGATATCCTTCTCGAGGCGCCTAATTTTTAATCAAATTTTTATTATAAAAATTGAATAGGCACCTTCAAAAGGATATCTGTCAGTGCATTTTATATATCTATTATTAAATAAAACATTCATTAAAGAAAAAGGGAACATTACTTGGCAGATGGAAAATTTCCTCGGGCCCCACCTTGTACAGTCCATGTGGCAGCTGCCCGTGATTTCGCAATCAACCAAAGCCCCATCGCGGGATGGCGGGGAACGGCTCAGATCAAAGGACAGTTGATGAATAGTCGTGCATATTTGATCCATAGATGGGACACGTGTCGCCCGCCCGCGATATCGCCATCCTACAATTCCGGATCATGGGATGGCGGGCGCTCATTGAAATGTTGAAGGCATTTTTGATCGGCCGGAAGTGTAAATTTCATCCTTCTAAAAAAGCCGAAACATTCATTAAAAGGAAAGGGGACATTGCAGGCAGATGGAAAATTTCCTCCGAGAGCCCCTTACTCTGATCGGCGATGGTAGCAGCATTGATTTACGCAATCAACAAAGCAAGCATGGTGGGATGGTGGGGAAGCGGCTTCCGGATCAAAGGGCGGTTGATGACGATCCGCATAAAATTTGATCCACAGATGGGACACGTGTCGCCCGCCCGCGATATCGCCATCCTACAATTCTCGATCATGGGATGGTGGGCAACCGTTGATCTTGAAGGAATTTTGATCGATGACAGCGCGAATTTCATCCTTCTGAAAAATAAAACATTCATTAAAGAGCAAGGGGACACTAATAGGCGGATGGAAAACAATGACATAAGTTTTTTTAAAAGCGTTCAGCACAGGGCCAACCAGGACTTAGGAAAATAAAACCCACGGATGAAATAAAATATTAAGACCAAAGGGACCAGGCCTAGATGGAACGATCGGCATAAGATGTTTAAAACCCTTCAAAAGGTAGCAGGTAAGTATATTTCTGACCAAGGAGTTACGTAAACACAAGGGTTTTAAGATGAAGACAGCTAAAACCCTGACCCTAAGAGATTTTCCAACACCATGAAAGCCGGTGACATAAGGTAGGGCATAGGTGAAACATTAGGAACAAAATTTGAAGTTCCATCAATTTACAAGCATTGGATAACATGTATTTTCCATTAAATGTGAAGGATTTTTTCAAAAGTTATGAGTGTTCAACTATTTTGTCCATTTATTGTGTTCAACTATTAGTCCATATGTGTTGTTTTATAAATAGAACACTTTCGAGAACAAAAACACCCAGTTCCATCACTACCCATAACCCTAAACCTAAACCTAAACCATTTAACCCTTAACCCTTCCCTTAAACCCTCTACCCTCTCTCTCTCTCTCCCGTCTCCCTCCCCCTCTCTCTCTCAAGTCTCTCCCTCTTACCCCTTCTCCCTCTCTTAGGTCTTTCTCTCAGTCACTCAGTCCCTCTCTTAGTCTTTCTCTCCCCCACTCGCTCCCTCTCTATATCTCTCTCAACTATCTTCAATATCCTACCCCCTCTCCCTCCCTTAGGTCTCTCTCTGTCTCACTCACTTCCTCTATCTCTCTCCCCTTAACCCTAAACCCTAAACCCTCTACCCTCTACCCTTATGGGTGGTGATGGAACTTCAAAGTTTTGTTCTGAGTGTTATATTTTATAAAAACAACACATATGGACTAATAGTTGAAGTATAAAATCTATTTCTTGTTATAAAAACAACACATAATGATTTAAAATACAACTTATATTGAACAAAAATGGACCAATAGTTGAATCTTATATATTTTCCCTCTATCTCTATTTTTCTTATTGTTCCTATTAGTGACTAATTAAATCTTCGTTGAAAACCTACAAAGAGCTTGGGTCCTTCAATCTCAAAGCTTGTCTAATTTCTTGATGAGAATCATTCACATTGATTCCCAATATTGTGCTCAATTGGATGGTGTCCATAGTTTTAAATAAATATATTGGAGACAAAAATCAAGGATTAAATGACTTAAATAAGATGTAAAACCAAGTTTTTTCATTTAAAACACAAAATTAGAAGGCAAAGAAACATAATATGAAGA
>VDFB02210681.1:0-10453 GCA_007258455.2 Sequoia sempervirens | reverse complement strand
CCAAAAGAAAAAAGTAGCTTCTTTAGGGAAAACTAGGTTAGGAGGGGCATGATATCGTGACGGACAATGACACGCTACGCCGACAAGTCGTACGTTCACGAAGCTTAAAATTGACGGCCATCGGGTGCAAAAAAATCGCGACCCCTCGCAAAAAATTCGGGTCATTGAAACCCGCAAGATGCCCAAATATGCTCAACCAGCCTAATATTCCCCGCCGCGTCTGAAATATTCTTCGGGCTTCAGAGACCACCGCTGCGAGCCCCGGTCGGCGATAGACCGCCAACCGGCTAAAATGGATCTGGGGTCGGCTTATGCCGCTGTGAGGCCGAGGTGGGTCGAGCAACGCGAAGTAGGGCGCGAGCCGAGCAAATACCGGTATCGAGGTCGCGGCGCCAAGCAATGGGTGGTCGCCGGCACGCGGCGATCTCTCCATAACCGAAGCACCGCCCAGCCAAAAATTTCAAATTTTTTAAATTTTTTACCACGGGATCGTGATAGTTGGGAGGCCAGACGGCCACCCGCATAAAAAAAATTTTTTGGCCTTTAATCAATCGCACTAATATGGACGATTTGACGACGCTTCTAGGGTTTTGGGACACTGCAAACGCGATGGCGACGTCCGTTTGAGCCCATTGTGTCCCGAAAAAATAGCTACCCTTAGATCTTGCAAAAAAGATGCCTGTGGAAACCCTTGCACCCGAAACTCACAAAGAGGCCATATCTTCAGATCATGAACAAGTAGCTGCAGGTCTGGAGCTCTGATACCATGTTAGAATCCAAGATCACCTGCATGCAAGATGGATACCTGTCACATGCAAAAGATATGAAGAACCAAAACAATGTTCTGTAAACCTCTCAGTAAAAATGCATTTAGAGAATCAATTATTACAATGTGATCAATCCTTATGAAGGAGATCAAGAAACCCTAAAAGGGAAACCCTAAATGAAACCCTAGTGTGCACACTTAATAATTAATAATTAATTATTAAATGTGCCTAAGTTTAGCTTATAATAAAGAGGAATAAGTGACTTAATTAATTAATCAATGTGATGTAATTAATTAAGCATAATAACTTATAACTCTAACATATGACACCTAAGAGGGATAAGGTACACGTCTTTATAGAACTAGAGGACTACTTAGTCCATGTAGGGGGAATGGATTTATCATAAGCTTGGCTAGAGGATAGAGTAGAGTTGATGCAAAAAACATATAAGGCTAGAAAAAAGTAGTACAATGTAGTACACAATAAGCTAGACAAGGCCAAGTTGATAATAGGACATTGACAACAACTAGAGAAGCTTGAGGAATCACAGAGGGGGAGGATAGATGCAGATACCGAGCTACACAAATAATTAATGGAGCTAAGGGATATTAATTCTCAATAATTAATAGGCAATTAAGTATTTATAGATAGAGCTTCAATTCACCAAGAAATTCTCACAACCCTTGTTAAAAAATTGTAGTCATCTTTTTGGCCCATGATTGTGGAAATTATGGGGATATGTTTTGTGTTGAAGTTCACTGCCTCTACTCAAGCCCTAAACACAAAAGTGAAGGATGAGGTGGATGAAGTGATCCCATCCGTAAGCTCCAAGGTTCCTCAAGTTAAATCTCTAGTTGAAAAAATCTATGGTCTTCCAAATGAGAAGCTAATGAAAATCAATGTGCAAAATAAGAGAGCAACAATAGTGAAGGTCAATAGGTGCTAAGCAAGAAGAAGGCTAGTCTAAAGTGTTAGACCCAATTATCCACTTAGAGTAGGTCATGAAAGGATTGAGGGGGCATCTTTGGTTCAACAAGGGTTGCTCTCCTGATTGCTTGATAATGAAATAGTGCTCCAAGAAGAAGAATCAAAAGCAATGCTCATAAACAAAGAAGAAAACTAGACATATTTTGGGGGATGGGAACATATGTCAAAAATCAAAGAAATAGAAGAAATCTTTTATCTACTTGCATAGGTATAATCCAAGAAAAGGTTGTTGTGGAAAGACTCAAAGGAATCTCCCATCAAGACATAATTGAACTAGATAATACCTTTTAGGCCTTCAAAAGAAAAGAGTTTCCAACTAATATAGAATGGGAATTTTTGTAATCAACCTTGGAGAAAATCTAAGTACTCCATTCTTGAGCACTATTTTAAAAAATATATATTTTATTAGTTTTGAGCATCCCCATGCAAGCTTTTGGGTTCTTCCTCACATTTGAGAATCCCTTGTGAGTTATTCATACTGCAGAGCTTTTCTCTTCATCCACCCCTTTGGGATAATTTTTAGGATAAATATTTTGCATTTCTTCCCATTCTTCTTCAATGTATTTCATCACCAAGTGACAAGATAATAATTTTCCTTTCAATTTACTTGGTTTTATATAAGTTGTAAAATTTTCAAATACTTCATAGGTTTTTGTTTTGATGATATCATCAACAAGTATGTTCACACCATTGATCATTAGAAGATGTAATAGCAAGTGCAAAGTTTAGAAGTGATAATTTTGACACTTTTCTTTGGTGCATTATTGGTCAATAATGAACACATCAACACAAGGGCCCCAATTTTTCAAGATAGAAAACAAGATTTTCTAAAGGATAAAAAAAAATTCAATCTTTCTCTCACTAATCTAATGACATAAATGAAATTTCAATTATTATATCTTACAACTTAAAATTATTGCAAAATTGGATATAATATAGTGAGCTAGCAAGGACATGTGTCCCAAGTCTTCTATCTTTTGAGAGAGAAGTAAGAGAAAAGAATCAATACCAAGTGCTACATTTGTTCATAGTGCTCTTCCAAAATATGTCAATGCAATAGGTAATTACCATTGTGGTATTAGTTAATGGATGACATTACAAATAATGAGGTGGGTCCATTTTATTTTTATCAAATAAAATAATGCTTTAATTTTTTTATAAGATCAATAATATACATATCTTTCAAAAGGTTGTCAACCCTAAGAAGTTTTCCAATGAATATAAAAATTCTAAAATAATCTTAAATGCTTATTGAAAGAACCTAAAAATTAATATTATAATTTAAAAGTGAAAATAATAAAAATGTATGAGAAGGCTTCAATAGTCTCATCATTCCCTTAAATAATATGTTACCATAGAAAATTACATATTATAAAATAGAAATTTTAAAAAAATCTCAAATCAAACAACATTTTCCTCCAAAATATAAATACTCTGGAAACACATACAAATACAAGAAGGCAAAGCTTCCACCTCAAAAACATACAATAGAAACCCACAATATGGGAAGCAATAAGATCTTTTGCAACAAAATTTTTTAGTTGTTGGAAAGTAATCTACATAATTCAAATAAAACCCTTAATGAATAATCAGACTAGATGAGCATCGTACGCATCCCAATCCTGCTCAAAACACACAAACAAAAAATGATAAATTGTATGCATGAGAGAAGGTGGAAATTAGCAGAACTGTTGGCAATATCCAAAGCCTTGTCTTTAGTTCCACATTTTGCATACATGTCTGCCAGGGTAGTTGCAACTACAAAAAAAAATCCTCTATCCTTTATACTCTAATGCATGTCCATGCCCTGTTCAAAAGCTCCCATTTTTAGCCTAGGCAGGGAGGATGCTGGCGAAGGTTGCAAAAACTGGCTTCACACCTACTAATTGCATTTGATTGAAATTTTCTAAATCCTTTTCAAAAAATCCATTTTATTCATATCCTACAATCATGGCATTCTATGAAATCACATTTCTTTGAGGCATTTGGTCAGACAGCTCACATGCTTTGTATATGCCTCCACATTTTAGATGCATGTCTACTGGATCACTCTAATATATTTTGACAAAAACCCTATCACTTCTATGCTTTTATGGACACTTTTAAGACCTATTCCAGCTCATTTTACAACAAGCTAGGGATACGTGAAGACATCTACAACTTTACCAGACAATCAAAGGGTTTTAGTAGAAGATGGTTGTTTTGAATACCTTCGTCACTGTCAATAAGAGAGTCAGCAGCATTAACAGAGAAAATAATGAAAAAAATAAACCACAAAAAATATAAGAAACTCAATACAACATGGGATTAAACAACTTTCAATGTGTGAACAAGTTTTTGAATGACAAAATAGTGTGCGGGATTTTGAGGTGGGAAATGGGCAGCTTTTAACCATCGAGGTAGGAAATGGGAGAAGTTAACCCTATGGTGGAAATGACAACTGCAAACGCTTAATGGAAACTAAATGAAATGTGAAATGTGTGTAATACTCTTGGAAAAGAGAGGTGCGACTTAAGGGGCTATTGGCCCGACACACCCAAGGTACCAACGCCACCCTCGTCCCCATGTTGTTGATTAAGTCTATTTTCGTTTAAAATTAAGTAGTTAAATGTCCCCATAATTTTTTATGGGAATAGGATAATTTAGAATCTTCTCCTATTTTTGTGAAGCAACAACTGCTTAAAAATTGGAAACAAGTTGTGGAAAAATGTGGGGGGCTGCATATTAAAAAAATACAATGTGGCTCCACAAATCTCTTTGCCTCTTTTTTTACTTTTGGCTCCAATTCTTCCCTCCAGTTTCTACATGCACAAAATATTATTAGCAGTTGAAAACATCAAATTTAAATCGATTGCTTAAAAATAAGCAGAAAAAAATACAATCACGGGCCACCAGCTCCACAAAATGCTCCTTAAAATGTTGAGCAGTGGCTACTAGCCAAAATAAGCTAAGCAATTGCATGGGGACATGCCCTAAGAGTGTGTTGGTTAAGCCTCGCCAAGCGAAATGTATTTGATGGTTGGAAAAGATGGGCTCTCAACTCAAATGTCGTTTTGTAGATGATTCAAATGATAGTGAAATGAAGACTATGGAGATGTTTCTAAGAGCTATGCTACCCAATCGATATCATTGTTAGCACGACACATTTTAGGCCAAATCCTGAAGTGCGCCACTCGCAATGGTTTTGGTAAGCTTTGTTTTGTGGTATTTGTTGAACAATTTCACACATTTTAAGCATTCACATTTTACAAGCATATCTGTCAGAGAAATTATAAATCTTATCTGTCTTGATTTCCTCTATCTTTTCATATTCAGATAGTCATTTAAACCCTATTGGGAATCGATAGTAGTAAGGGTCATTTTACGCTCGCCAGTTTGCATTTGCATGAAATTTTCTAAATTCTTTTCAACAATCAATTTTGTACATATCTTGCGATATTCATTGTTCACCATGAGACCCCTTTACTTAGAGGCATATTTTCAACTAGTTCGCGCGCCTTGTATAATTTTCCTCTAATTGCATGCATGTTGACCCAAGAAATTGTAACTACTATATCTGATAAAAACATATATTTCCTTTGGATTCATGCCCATCATTCACCCATCGAAAGCTCTCTTTGCGGCATAGGCAGCCCGAGGATTGTGGAGCCCAGTTTTGATTGAAGTTTCTTGAGTCTTTCCATCAAATCTATTTGTGCATAGAATTTCCTTCTTATTTGCATCCAATATCTTCCTTCCTTATTCCCCCCAAAATAAAAAATCTATCATGCTTCACTAAATCTAAAATTTCCCAATGAGACAATCAAAAAAATAATCTTGCTTTGTATCAGATATCCACTAATAATGAAGCATAATTCATCAAACATAACCACATTTTGGAACAATATATGGACATAGATTGAAGTATATTCGTGGACATCAAAAACTCCTTGCATTTGGTTTGCATTATTAAATGATAGTACTAGTTATTTAAGGAGAAAGCTAACTCCTAGACAAAAAGCACCTATGTGCATGTAACATGATATCGTACCCCCATACCCCATGCTACGTAGTGGACAAAAAGGCATCAACGGAAAGATTTGACAGACAGTTAGTCATATGCCCTCAAGTTTCCTCACCAGAAAAGGACGCGTGGCCCGACGAGAAATTCAAAAAGCTAAACAAAATGCACCTAAACATGCCATTTTCCACTTTTTCATTTTGCAGTTTGTTGGGTGGGGAGGGACGTGAGGGAAAGGAAAATGGAGTTGCAGGCGGCTGACCATTTTATTTCCATCAAACACATTTGACAGACACGTCACCAACATGTATGTATCCACCATTGTATATGCCATTTTCCTTTCGTAGGGACTGTGAAGCACGACTATTAAATGGGTTTTTGTGAAGGAATGAACTATGAAGCACGATTGTTAAATGGGTTTCTGTGAAGGAATGAAATATGAAGCATGATTGTTAAATGGGTTTTTTGTGAAATGAAAATAAAATGTTTTGTTTGCATGTAGGGTTTTCAACATAGCCGCTTATGATTTTTTATTTTTTATTTTGAAATTTGAGTGTGAAGAATTGAACGACTATTGGTTGGAAAGACAGGTTTTCATTGACGGGAAAATAAAGGGGTTTTCATTTGGAATGTAGAGGGGTTTTTGTGTTTTTATAGGTTTTGTGTTGTCTTTTAAATTTTTCCTTTAGGGTGTTCAGAAGATGGGTTTTTATTGATGGAAGATTAGTAAATTAAAATTGTGGGTTTTGTGTTGTGAAGATGCTGGGGCTAAAAAATATTATGGGAAGTTGCAAATTTCAAAATATTATGAGCCCATGGGTTTTCAAAATCAAAACCCTCAAATCGGACAAAATCCCCAAATTGTACACATGCAAACAAAATCTTTATTTTCCCATTGACATTCCTACTTTTGAGAAACTCTTTGCTACAAAATAAAATGGAATTTAACTTTTTAATATGATTGGAACAAATAAAAATTCTCACATTATTTGTGGTGTTGGAAACACACCTGCCTCTCACTAAAATGCAAGGGTTGTCTCAATGTGGGTTGCTTGCTTATTATCATACAGTTTTGCAACATGGAATGTTACAAAACAGTATGAATGTCATCAAAATCACACCTATTGTTGTGTTTAAATTTTGGATGATTGAAAAAAAGAGTGCACAAAATAGTTGTATTTTGGAAAACATAATGTGGGTTTTCAGTTATTTGAATCTCCTTGTTTAAATGTTAGGGGCTGTCTCATAGTGGGTTGCTTGCTTCTTAACACGTATGGTTTTGCAACATGGAATGTTACAAAACAATATGAATGTCTTCAAAATCACACCTTCCATTGTTTTGTTTAAATTTCAAGTGATTGAAAAAAAGAGTGCACAAAATAGTTGTATTTTGGAAAACACAATGTGGGTTTTCAATTATTTGAATCTCCTTGTTTAAATGTAAGGGGTTGTCTCATAGTGGGTTTCTTGCTTCTTAACACGTACGGTTTTGCAACATGGAATTTTACAAAATAGTATGAATTTCTTCAAAATAACACCTCCCATTGTTGTGTTTAAATAAAATGCTCGCATTATTTACAATGTTGGAAAACACACTGTCTCCTCTCAGTTGTTCCCTCAAATATTGGTATATTATATAAATTGGCCTTTAATACTAGTATAGTATACTGTTAGGTGAGAAGCTAAAGTGTAGACAAAATGAACCTATGTATGTAGCATTATATCATAACCCCCATTCCCCATCCCATGTAGTGGACAAAATGCACTGATGAAAAGACTTGATAGATGGTTAGTTGCGTGTCGTCACGTGTCCGTCATCAGAAAGGGATGCACAACCAGTGGGAAAGTCAAAAAGCTAGACAAAATGTGCTAAATGTCACTATTTTTCCCATTTTCCACATTTCATTTTGCAGTTTGCTGGGGATGAGCACACGAGCAATGAAATGGAGTTGCAGGCATTCGTGTAAAGCAATAGACAAAACATGCCTAAACATACCTCAAATATTGGTGTCTAAATGGTTTTGAAACATTAGGTGGGTTGTAGGTTTTGTAAAACACAGTGTTTTGCATCCTAGAATTTTCCAAAATAGTATGTATGTATTGAAAAGCTTTGTGTTAATTTAGACCGTAGGCATGTGGTGATAGGCACCATTTTCTAAACAGCTAGTAAGTTATTTGGCTTCAGTGTGTAGAGGGTTTTACAACATTTTGTGTGTTGGAGATTTCGTAAATCATGTTGTCACCTCACTCCCACTGTGTTTTCCAACTTGTAATCATACTATGCATGTATATTTGGATCATATTAAGAAATAAAAACACAATTTTTACTCTGGGTGAAACTTGTTATTGTTAGTGTAGGTTTTTAAATATTATTTTTCCTACACATTATTAAGCATACCTTAGGTTATAGGAGATGTGGTTCATGTGAGGACACGTGGTGTAATCCATCGATTACATGTGTTGTTCCCACTCACACTTGGGTGGTTGAGTTTCACACCCTCTTTTGGCCTTATATGCCACCTCACAAAACCACTCATTTGTCTCTTCTGAGTAGGTTATGCCACCTATTTGGCATTTTCCAAGTAGGCATTACTCCCACCTAATTTGGTTATTTGGGAGTTATTACCCCTCTTGGAATTATTTTCCATATTGTGCTATATAATCAGCACTCACCTCTCCCTCCTATCTAGTTCAGATCTACCTCCTATCTAGTCTAGATGAGTTCATATTAACTCAATCAATTCAAGGGAGAGTTGAGGCATATTGTATCATTTAGTGTGTGATATAACATCATTTTGTTATTGCACTATATTCCTGCATTCTATCTCTTGCTGCTCTCGTGTGGAAGGTTTATTTTGGTTTTGTAGGTGATCCTAGGTGCTCGAGTCAACAACTCTTACAAGCTTATAGTGCCTTTCATTACATTTGTACTTTCTAAATTACATTTATACCATTTTGTTAAATTCTAGGTTTCAAAACATTGGCTTTTTCCTCCAACTCCTACATGTGCACTCCAACCATCAGCTTTCAATGTGTGGACATGAAACATAGAGTGTTTTCCCCTTTCTTTCTCCAAACTGAAAAAACACACGTCATTTTACCTCAAATTCTCATTCTAGAAAAAATTCTCTGAAAATGAAAACTCATACTCCAATTGTTTGTACTATCTAAATTGTATTCACACTGTTCTGTAAAATTCCAAGTTGGAAAACACTAGTTTTTCAAAATCTGCAACCCACATAATGTTTTAAAACCCTTTACAAGTAACAACCCAATTGGTTACTCATCCATCACCTCAATTTGGTATGTTTTTTGATTGTCTTGAGATCCTTTTGTGAATTAGATAATAAGAATGTAATAGGATTGGAAAACAATGAGTTTTAAGAAATATGCAACCCACACAATGTTCTAAAACCCCCTAGACGTAACAACCCAATTGGTGTTAGAAAACTGAAGCCGACGCATCTACGCATATTACATATAGCTAGTTAGAAACTCCTCACTCAACTCACTTGGTCGCCTTCCCCACCAAGTAAATCCCCCTTTGCTTCAACGCATTTTCTTTTCAACCTACATAATGAGAAAACCCAAAACATGAAGTGTTTTCCAAGAATAGTACTTGTTACAATCTAAAACGCATGTCTTAATCACATCAATTCCCTTCCCTCCTGTAGTGCACGAATAGCTTCTCGCACAAGGAAAAAAATGTTGGCGTAATTTGATGCGATAGGACAACTCCTCACTTTCCTCGCCATGATGTTTTCATCCGCAGGTTTCACAATTCTATCATCTATTTGCAGGGTCCCATACTATGTCCGCCTTTCTTCATGTTATGTATGTTTCTATGTATGTTGTTATGTATGTTTTTATGCGTTTTTGTATGTAAATAGATGCGTTTTGTCCGGAGATTAGTTTTATCCATAGAGGGTTTTACAACATTGTGTGGGTTGGAGGTTTCGTAAATCATGCATTCACCTCCCACGCTGTTTTTTCAACTTGCAATCATTCAAAGTTTTAATGGTTGTTGGAAAATAGTGGGTGTTTATAAAACGTTGTCTTTCATTGCATTCCTACTACCTAATTAACAAAAGCTTTTCAAGACATTCTTGTCTGTGCTCTCAACTGCGTAGCTTTGAATGTACATAATGAAATAAATGGCAAACCACATTGTGTTTTCCAACTTGCAAATTATATTGTGCATTTATTTTTAAATGATATGACGAAATTGAATTTCAATTTTTTCTATAAGAGTTGTTATAAATTGTGAAGGTGAATGAACTTTAGTACATTCTTACTGTCTACAAACTTTAAGGTTTTCATTAGAAGCATGTTGTCTATATATACTTGCATGTTGGAAAACAGTATGTGTTACGAAACTTGCAACCCAAATACTGTTCTCAGCTTTGAGAGTGTATTTTTTATTAGAGAATGCAAATGTTTTGTTTTTAATAAGTTGTTTACAAAATTTGTCTACCTTTTCACATAGGACTCTCATGTCTCCATCCAACTGATTCTCTTTTCTTCACTGACATCCTATTTTGCCTTCTTTTCATGTTATGCATGTTTCTATGTATGTTTTTGTGTAAGTTTTTATTCATTTTTGTATGTACATAGGTGTGTTTTGTCGGCAGATTAGCTGCTATTTTTTGGCCAATCAAGGTGATCAACAAGGATTTTGTTGACTTGTTAACCTTTATTC
>VDFB02210679.1:15320-27419 GCA_007258455.2 Sequoia sempervirens | reverse complement strand
GACAAATTCCACAACCTTCACTAGAGAATCCTTGTTGGTTGTCCTAATATGGGATATTTTGAACAAGGTTATGACATCCATCAAAGCATAATATAAAGATGAATTTTCTCAAACATTGTGGTTTCATATACCCTTTTGAAATATATGCAAAATGTGGGAGGATAGACAAAGTGTGAATCATTTGACACGATGCCTCAAAGAGTTTTTTATCTAATGGTTACACTCTAATTAGACATGTTGCATCACTACCCTCATAACAATCTTAGTTTGTTTTTAGTGTATATTGTGTTGTATCCAATTTTAAACTCAATTATGATATATTAATTTCATTATCAAATTATCATTTGTCTATGTCACTTGTTTGTAAAAATTCAAAATGATCAATTTCAAATGAAATCATAGATATGTAATTTGTCCTCAATATGATCTATGATTTTATTAGAAATTTTCTCATTTTGAATTTTAATCATTTTATGTAGCTCTATGGAAATCACTATATGATGGAAATAGCTAATTGTGGACTACATTTATTTTTATCTTCTTTTCATCTTTGTTCTAGATCTGTAGGTTATACCATATAGTATGCTTTGACTACTAACCCTCTCTTCAATTTATACAAATAAATCTCTTCACCACTTAAATATAAGATAGCTAAAATATAGGCTAAGTCAGTAAGAGTGGATGGTGAAAGTATCTAGGTGGTAGGTAAGGATATAAGGATATCATTGAGTCCTTACTTAGATCATGAAGGTTTTTACTATAATTCATGATTTTGGGTCTATGTTATAAATGAATACTTTTAACAAGATGCACTCGTCATTTATGAAGTATGATCTTCATTGCATGCTTCATAAGTGGGGAATTTTAGTTGTATAATAAATTTATAACAAATGGGTGGCCATAGAGAGCTCATCTATAAATTTTAAAAATAACACGTCTTTCTAATAACAATCCTTCTAAAATTCTAAATATCTAGTATTTGATTGAACTATAGTTAGGTTATTGCTACCCTCTTCATTCTACATACATGTTGCTAAATGTAGCAATCACTTCACCACTTTTGTCAACTTGTTTCATCAACCAAGCTAGTCAATGCGTTAAATGTGTAGACATTGGGAACTATGAAAGGTAAGGGAAGATAGAGGAGAATACCTAGGAGAGATGTTTTTAACAATGTGGATGAACGCTAATTGGTATAAGATCTACATTATATGCTTCAATACGAGTCTCTAACACTCACCATCTTGATGTTTCAAGGAGTTGCCAATTAAAATGTTTAAGGAGTTATATTTAGTAACTTATGTGTGAACCAAATTAATGCTCCAATATTAGTGAACTGCTTGGCAGAATGCCTCGAAGAAGTGCAATTGCAATGAAATTAAATATGAAATAGAAAAAAAAAATCATGGGAAACTAGTTAATGTGGAGCCAAATCCATCAATGAAATGTAAACTCATATATGCAAAATGTTGAAGCCTTAACAAGGCATGACAACTATTTCACAAAATGCCTCAATTGAAATGGAATTTCATTAAATGCGATATATTATATATTAAAATGCAAACTAGGTGTGTAACAAGCTATCACAATATTTGGGAAAATGAAATTGCAAGGCATACAACTAAACTTAGTGACATTTACAAATGTTCTCCTCGTGTTTACTAAAATGGAAGCTTTAAAGTTGGGTATGGAGATCCATCAAAAAATAATAGAAAGCATTTTTTTGGTCAAATATTGTAATTATGCATGCGTTAAAAGACATGTATGAAAATGTGGATGAAAGCTAATGGCATAGGAGTTGCTAGATAAAATGCCTCAACATGATGTGGTTTCATGGAATACAACGTTTTAGAGGTTTTCATGTACATGTAAACTAAAAATGATACATTAATTTCATTATCAAATTGTCAAATTACATGTCAAGTTTGTCAAAATCCAACAATTTTTAATAAAACCATAAATCATGTTGTCAAAATCTAAAATATCGAATTGTGAATTATTTGTAATTTATTCATCACTTTTAACTTTAAAATAGTGTGAGATTTGTTTAAATATAATCAAAATCAAAATCGTAAAGGAAATCGTAAATAATGTGAGATTTGTTTAAATATAAATAAAGTTTGTTGTTTTTAATTTCTTTTCATTTGTTGACTCTAGGCTATGAATGGCTAATGCATCAATGCTTAAATGCTTTATAATTTTTCCTTAGGCGTGTCCCTCATTGAGCTTTCGAAGCTCACTTTTGCATCGGACGGCTGGAAAGCACGCAGAGACCCGGCAAGGTGCTTCAAGAAATCGTAGCCGTTCATCGTTTTTCGCCAATTTTTCAGCTGTTTCTAGCCGCTTTTTAACTACTTTCCCCGCCGCGATTGTTTTCCGCTCCTCCAAACTCTTCCTCCAATTTGGCGAGCTGCAGCGGTTTCGGCGAGGCTTGGGAATTTTTTTATGTGTCCGTGCGGAGGGATTTTGTCAGACGTGACAGCCCATTGGTTGGGCATGTGGGGAAGGCTTTGGGTCCTATGGGCACTTCAGACATCCGCAGGAGTTTTCTGTATTTTCCTAGGCAGAGCCAGCGGGTCTTTGCCTCTCTTCGTGCTATTTACGCTTGTTTTTACTGGGAGTGGCAATATTCAAATAAAAGCTCAAGTTTATTTTTTTCCATTTTTATTTATATTAAAAACTTTTTTTATATATAAAGTTTCTATATTTATATATATAATCTTTTTATTTTTCAAAATATAATAAATGTTATTTAAAAAAAAATATTATATTAATATATATTATAAAATTTTGTTTTTTTCATATATATAAATAAATGTCTATTTTAATTTTATTTATTTATAATATAATATTTTTTAAAATAATATCTTTAACATAATGGCATCCTTTACCCTACGTAGTTAAGTATATATTAGCATAAATATATAATATATTAATTATATTCCTTATTAAATAAGAATATAAGAAGAATATAATAATTATTAATTAATAATTATAAAAACATTTATTTAAATATTGAATAGTTTTGTTAAAAAATATAATAAATAATATAATTATATATTTATAATCATTTTTTTATTATATAAAATTTAAAATTTACATTATATTGACTCTTCCAATTTGAAAGTTGCAACTTGAAAATAAGGTTTTGGGAGGATTTTAGAGTATGTTTCTTAAAATGAAAATTACTGCCAAGATCCTAATAATGAACACATTTAGGTTTTAACAAAAACTATTAAATATGTAAATAAATGTTTTATAATTATTAATTAATAAATATTGTATTTTAATTATATTCTTATTTAATACAAAATATAAATAATATATTTTATATTTTATATAATACAAATTAAATTATATATAATATAATTATATTTATTATTATATATAATAGTATATATAGATTATATTATTACTATATATTATATTTTATAATACAAAATATTAAATATAAATATGAATTTATTATAATTAATAATTACTATATTTCTATATTAATCAAATAAAATTAATTTATAAAAAATCTCTTGATCTTTGGATAGATTAGGAAAGAAAAGACTAGGGGAGAGGGGCCTATAATGGAGCTGGGTCCAATACTGGGGATAGAAGTAGTCCTCAATGGGTCTTATAGTAGAGCACATTAATATCCAATTGTAAAACACTTTTTATCTATTAAGTTCACAAACTGACAAATCATTTGATGCCACGTCAGTGCACGAATAAAACATGACTTAGTGCACCATTGTTGGTCTCACTTTTTTTTTTGGCCTTTTTGGATACCTCAACAAAAAGCATACTGATGCGGCACCATATTTGATGATGTGGCCCTAAAACGAAATATAGAAGCACGGAAGTTGCCAAATAGACTGTTGTACAAAATTGGGAGTGATTTGAAATTTCCACATAGGATTTTGAGAAATGCAAAGTTAGGGCGCTCCACTATAGGCCCCTCTCCCCTGTATGTACTGCATAAAATAAAATAAAAATATAAAATAAACTTTTTTAATAATAATAATAATAATAATAAATATTGATAATATTTTTAAAATGACCTACCAATTGACCTCATGTATTACACAAATATATGCCAAAAAAAAATCATATTTTCCCCTAATTTACCTTACACAATAGGCTCATGTTATGTTTGCAATAGAGAGAGGGGGAGATACAGATAGAAAGAGGGAGAGATAGAGGGAGGAAGAGCAAGAGAGAGAAGGCGGTAAAATAGAGTGAGACTTAAAGAACAAAGAGAGAGGACTTGAGAAAGAGAGGGATATACAAAGAGGGAAGGGGTAGATAGAGAGACCAAGAGGGAGAGGGAGAGACAAATAAGAGGGATAAAACAAATAGATACTGAGAGAAGAGATATTAATAGTTAAAGTTGCATCTATAACATCTAGAAAAACTCCTTCCATTATGTTGTGATAGATGCCATACCCTATTATAGAGCTCTTATACCAACATTTGCAACTACAACATGTGATGTCATTCACAATTGTACTAATTGGGAAGGTGGAATTTCTATAGGAGAGAGGGCCAAGGGACCTGAGAACACTTGGAAATTTCATAGGACATGTCATTTTCATTGAATATGTACTAAGTTATGTCATGTTTGTTGGTTTGAATCCATTGTGATTAACCCACTATATATTTTTCTCACTTCTCTTTTTTACAATTTTTTTACACTTTTGCGAGTCTTAAATTACATTATGCCATTATTTTCCTTATACCCATTCTCATCCATGCAGTGCTAGAGAAGTTATGCAAGACAATGAGAGCATTCTCATCCATTCACAAAAATATTGCACAAAGGAGACATCGGATTCAATGAAGCGTAGTTGGTAGGCACAATGCAGAGATCAACCTTAAAGTCCATGTGAATGAAGCCTTTCACTTTTGTATAGACAAAAAGTCTTGAAGCCTACCATATGTACTCTAAGCTTATATGGATATGCAATGAAATGGATATTCAACAAAAAGACTTGTTAAAAATTCTACCCAACTTTGAAGAAAACAAAATAATAGACTTACAAGGATTCCATCAAAGCCT
The DNA here is from genome assembly GCA_007258455.2 of Sequoia sempervirens. NCBI lineage: Eukaryota > Viridiplantae > Streptophyta > Pinopsida > Cupressales > Cupressaceae > Sequoia > Sequoia sempervirens. The sequence continues at coordinate 22,369 of VDFB02210679.1, read as the reverse complement.
TGAACATATTGTGTATGCTAATCACAAGGTCCAATAGATATACATATTATACACATGCATATGCACAAACATAGACTTAAAGACTTGTGCCCATATGTATATCAATGAAATGAATATTCAACAATACCACTTGTAGGAAATTTTATTGAGTCTTTAAGAAAATTGAATACAATTACAAGATCTATAGTTTTCTTTAGTGCTGAAAAGTTTCCTAGAAGTTTGGACTATTGAATACCCACTTATATATGTGTATATAAGAAGGGATATGTGTATATAAGAAGGGATATGTATATTCACAAGATTTTTAGTTTTCTTCAATACATGTATATGGTATGGATATAATATAAAAATAAATATATATTCACTAAATTTATAGTTTTAACAAGTTGAACTGCTAAATACCCATTTCATTGATATGCATATGATATGAGAACACTTATATATATGAAATGAGAGTTTAAGAATTAGATTGAGATTTATAGTCATCCAGAAAACACATCCACACAACCCCGCAGGTTTAATGATCAACTGTAGGTGTAATGCAATAAGGGTTACTCATGTGATTGAAGTATGTACAACCCTCATCCACTAAATCTGCATGGCTGGCTGCATTCTTATAGAACAGAAGCAAAGCTTATAATGTTCGGATATGTTCCAAAGTCCTTCATTAATTCAAATATTTTGAGAGCATACATGTCCACCAGGGTAGTTGCAACTGCAAAATTTGATAAAATTCCTCTATTCTTTATGCTTTGATGGACGTCCATTCCCTGTTCCAATGTTCCTATTTTGGGGCAAATTTCACTATGGTTCTTCCGTTGCTCAAAGCCCACGATTCTATGCATGTAAGGTTCTTCCTGCTGTATACAAATATTTACAGGCCAAGGCCTGAAGAAAACACAATAAATATACCTCTCAAAAGCAGAGTGTAGCCCAGGGCTTTGAGAAATGTGCACAATTTTCTTCACAACCACATCAGCAACAAACTTGAAATATGTTGGAATAAAGATCGCTGCTAAGTTCCACCAATTACTGCCCTCATTTAGCTAACACAAATTTGAACACTCTGCCATAATATTTGTTTTGAAACCACCATGCAAATGATCTATAACACACAACATGATAGTGAACAAGAAGAAATACTAAGATGCAGAGTGGTGTCAAGAAGCAGCGAGTAGAATGGAATGTAAATGGAGACTTGATGGAGTCAACAAGTGATCTTGGAATATGGCTTCCATTATGAGGAATAAAATTAGCTTGTGAGGAAGGCATTTGATCTACGTAGGAAAACAGAAATTGGGAATGAGTTGTGTGGAAAGGGAGGAGGAAGGTGTGCGTATATAGCAGCAGCCTGCTAAGAATTTGTCCATCAATGCTTTGAATGTACTCAAGATTGTTTAGTTTCAGGATACACTTAGAAGAAGCTTGTGACAAAGATGGAGATTTCACTATGGTGGGTATCGCTCTTTTCACCGCCTCCTTTTTTCCCTCTTGACAAGGTTTTCAGTTAGTAAATGAACCCAACTTTTCTTGCCTAACAACTGCACCATATTGGTCAAGAATATTTGGTAGACCCTCTCGTCATGCAGGTGGCCATTTTCACCACTTTTCCCTTCTGATTACTTTGATTATCACCTCCTTAGATCTCGTTCTCTTCTGTGTTGAAAGGCCTTATCTGAGTATCTTTATCTTCTTCTATGCACCTACACCCAATTTTAAAATTCTTTTAGTTTCCCATTTTACTCTATTCGCTCAGCTCTTTGTTCCTTTATAGCATTTTGGGGGTTCTTCTTGTCTGTCGTGCCTATCGTAATCCTAGTGAAAATATTGCAATCTTCTGCCCTTTCCTGTGTGAATCGTTTTCGCATTTGCTTTGATTGCCCATTGGGAAATTTTGGTTCTCCCAATGTGGAAATTTCAAATCACTCCCAATTTTGTACAACAGTCTATTTGGCAACTTCCGTGCTTCTATATTTCGTTTTAGGGCCACATCATCAAATATGGTGCCGCATCAGTATGATTTTTGTTGAGGTATCCAAAAAGGCCAAAAAAAAAAGTGAGACCAACAATGGTGCACTAAGTCATGTTTAATTCGTGCACTGACGTGGCATCAAATGATTTGTCAGTTTGTGAACTTAATAGATAAAAAGTGTTTTACAATTGGATATTAATGTGCTCCACTATAAGACCCATTGAGGACTACTTCTATCCCCAGTATTGGACCCAGCTCCATTATAGGCCCCTCCCCCTGTATGTACTGCATAAAATAAAATAAAAATATAAAATAAACTTTTAATAATAATAATAATAATAATAAATATTGATAATATTTTTAAAATGACCTACCAATTGACCTCATGTATTACACAAATATATGCCAAAAAAATAATCATATTTTTCCCTAATTTACCTTACACACCTCTTCGGTGTACCCATTGCACACCAAGGTGCAATTGCTAGTATTAGCCGATAGGCTATTATGCGTGGGAACCCACCGGCAAGTCTGACGTTGACGCCGCTGGGGAGAATTTTATGGCATCTGGGGTCATAAAATGGCGTGCAGCGTCCTTTTTAGTTGTTGTGGTTTCCGCGTCAACGTCGCCTTCTGTCCTGTGCTGCAAATGCTCCCGACCTTAACCCTTCACCTTCACCTTCATCTTCATCACCAGAATAATTCATAATTTACACTTCATTCGTATCAATCCATACATAGCTGCATCTTGTTTTTCTTCCGTCATCGTCACCGCCCCAACCGTCCAAATTGCTTGAGTTCTGTTAATTTTTTAAGTCCAGAGGTCCCAAGATCGAATCCCATAGCGAGGCGATCAATTTTTAAAGTTAAAGACTACGAGCAAGGCTGTCTGTGTGTTTAGCTCCTCAGGCTTTGCAGATGCAAACGGCCCTCTCCATTCTCAGGAATAGATTTAGATTTTTCTTTATCTGCCATGGCAGCTTCTTCGTCACGTAAGAAACGGCAACCCTCCTTTCAATAAATCTACATTTTAGAAATAGCCAGGTTTAATGGGATTAATCGTTTCTTTATATATAGATTTTAGCTTGGCTTTCTTTTAATCTGCTGATTACGGGGGTGTTTTATTAGTCCCACCGTTGTTTAGAGCTTGTTTTTTGCTCTGGAAGTCCCTCTGAGCCGAGCGGTAATGCCCGCTAAGAGAAAAATGGCACATAGGAGCGCATTTGGGCCGTTGATGTGAGCCATTTGAAGGCGGGGTAGCATCTTTCTGCAGAATTTGGGCACCCTGTACAGAAAATCTTTTTGTTGCTCTTGAAATAGGGAGGTGAATGCATGTCTGTAAATGATGTATATTATTTGATATAAAAGTATTTTATGAGTGAAAAAAAATTGCAATCTTTTTTGAATGTTTGTTTTACTCTTCATCTCGTGGGTTTCTGTAATCATCTCTCTTTGTTGGTATTGGAATAGAGAGACGAAGGCCTGCTTCATTGTCTGTCTGTAAATTATTGATTTTGATCGGTATAAGAAATAATTATTAGCATCATATTTGGTCGTCGTGGGTTTATGACCGGGCATGTTTGTTTCCCTATCTCGTTGCAATAGTCCTGTAGACTTGAATTGAATTTAAATTTGGGATTAAATTTCACACATTGTCACCGTCTGAAGTGGGGAATTTAAGGCTTTGGATTGGTCCCCGTTATTCCTGTCGTGAAAGAAAATTTTGCATGGTCATCAAGACTTTAATTATAAATGACTTCTGTAGCTGGTTACAAATACCTCTTCATCTATTAATGACTCCACCTACCCATTAATGCAGGCGTTGAAAGTTTCCATTTTTGTATAGATCCAGGGCTGCTAAATCTTAAGGTCTTTCTTTCTCAGTTTTTTACTCTGATCAGGTGTTATTTGTGTTTTTTGTTGTGGTCATTTTGATATCAAATCAATTTTAGGTTTGATATCAGGTTAATTAATCTGTCTGACGCTGACGCCTTGAGTCAGTCTCTGTGCCCTCTCCTCACCAGCTGGTTAACTTGATACTCCTCAATGAAAAAACATATTAATTTAAGCTGTGAATATACTCGTCTGCATATTGTGTTCATTGTGTATTGTTTTTTAACAGAGTCAGAGCAAATGTAAGTGTAATTCATCATTACACAGAAAGCTTCAAAGGGTTTTCTGCATTGCTAACTCCAGATGAAGCTACTACTCTATCAGGTAAGTAGGAAATCTCACATAGATGCAGAGTACATCTCGTGTAAATTTGAGATCTGCAAAATGAAGTATTTGTTTAACCATTGTAATGTCTGCAGAAATGGATGAGATAGTTTTGGTCTTTGAAAGTAAAACATAGATCGTGCACACAAGACGTTCTGGGAAACAATATGATCTTGAAGGTAGTTATAAATTTCTTTTCCTCTCTACGCGTGTGAAGTTCGAACTTAAAAATCAAATTTTATATTAGATCTGAGACAGATGAAAACACACATTTCGCTTGCTACTTCCAGGGAGAAGCAGTAAATCCTCCCAGGATAAACGGATCGACTGACGTTGTAGCCAAAAGCAGCTCTCCTGCCCCTGGTATTACTAATGCTAATGCAAGGTAAAATATGCCGTTCAGAAAATTAGTTTTGACGATAATTCTATGCTGCTCAAGTGAATGCTTCTCATGCCGTTTGCTGAATAACAGCTTTTGCCTGGAGAACACACTTGATCCTGCAAAAGTTAAGGGGAAGATAGTGGTGTGCGCAATTTCTAGCCCAGTGGATAATAGAACTCTAGATAGTGTAGTTGTACGAAAAGATGGAGGAGTGGGTATCATAGTGGTCGATCCTATTGCAAAGGATGTTGCATTTCAAATTGTAATATCTCAAGAACAGACGTAGGACTAGAGGAAGGGCCTCGCCTTATGGCATACTTGCTCTCAGAAACGTAAGTATTCACAATTCATTCTGTCTTTGTTTCGCTTATTTTTAATGACAAATACTCTGATGAGCGGAGACTTTCTCTAAATGGCTCTATGTTTTCTAATGATATGCACTGATCTTTTGATTTCAATGGTCAGATACCCACAGCATACATCAAACAAACATCCACCGTTTACAATCGCATCAATCCAGGGCCTGAGATAGCTTTGTTTTCTGTTCAGATATTGCCTGGTATGTATGGGTTCGATGAATAGCCGTTTTAAGGTTTTAAGATTATATATACTTAATACTTCTATGAATAAAATTATCTGGCTTCAGTATGTGATTTTCATTTGATGAGTGCATATCTCGTATGTTTCTGATGATTTTTAGGTTAATATTTTCCATAGCCTGGGCTTCAGAGAGTTTCAGATTTCACCAGCTGTTTTCATTTACTGTGTAGATTTGGCTGCTCTGTTTATTGTTAAATGATTATATTAACTTTGCCGAAATATTTACTATATTCATATGTATATGGCTATATTTTTATGGGTCTCAGAGTATATGTACATATGAATATGGTAGGCAATATTATCTTAAAATAGTAAAGAGATGTAAAGCTGATAGCCTGATCAGACAATGATAAAAATTAATAGTTCAAGTTTCAAAGTAATTAGAAACACTCCCTGTTGATGCTCCGTCCAACTGAAGTTAGGGTGCCGAAGACGGTAGGATCGACAGCTGAGAGGTTGCGGTGGTTGGCAGCAGGCAGATTGTAGTAACCAACTACGGGTTTCACAGCCGTTCTGTCGACGGCCGCGCTAACTATGTTGCCTCTGCCGATCACCAAGGCGCACACAAATTGTTGTAACTAGAAAAATAGATAAATAGAATTCCCTGTCATACCGGAAGTACAAAATATTTACGCTGAGGTTCAGAAGACTGAGCATTTGAAATCATGAGAACAGATTAGTTGTTTATTTTCTTAAATGAATTAAAGATATCTAGAAATACAGATCGACAAGTGATCTTTCATTATAGAAATAATGCTTCAGTATAAAAAACAAATCTTGAGGTTCAGAAGCCTAAGCATTTGCGATCGGGAGGACAGTTTACGAGTTTACTATCTAATTTAAAAAAAACAAATCTTTGAGGTTCAGAAGCCTAAGCATTTGAGATCCGGAGGACAATTTACGAGTTTACTATCTATTTTTAAAAACGAACAAAAGAATCTCTCGAATAAATAAATCAACAAATGATCTTTCATTAGATAAATAATGGACGAGTATGAACAAAATATTTAACTTGAGATTCAAGAGCCTAAGCATTTTGAATCTTGAGAACAAGCTACAAGTTTATTTTCAAAATTTAAGTAATTGTGAATATTTAAATTAATGACTATGAGCTTCTCTTTAAGAACATTTACATGAATGGTCCACCGTCCATGGTACATACACAATATTGTATGTTGCAAGTTATATAACACACGTACACAAAATGAATCAGCGAGATATGTTCCTTAAGATAGGCAGAAGTAAAAAGAAACCTGTATTCTAGAAGAGTTCATTACACTCTAAATAAATTATAAATTATAAATTATAATTGTGATGGAACAGTTGCAGTCTACGTCCGTCGAACAGTAGATATCAATTTTACACAGTGGTAAATATTTGTCCCAATTTTTCGAAATTGGTTATAATTAGAATACCTGTCCGACGGAGAGTACATAAAATTCTATTTAATACAATGAGAGTGAAATTCAAGAGTTTTTTCGAAGCCATTAAGTTGAGTTCAGACCAAGGCTTGACTAAATAGATCAAAACTTTTCCTAGGGTTTGAATAAGTAACAAGCAATTGAAGTTCGCAATGACATGTCTATTGTTTGTCTATTGTTTTATAGGAAACAAATCTTTGGACAGACATACATAATAGAGATAGTGCAAGAGAAGCTATAGTCATAAAAATATAACTATTGTTATAAAAAATGTTGCAATACAGAACGAAGTTGATGAGTATACACACAATCTATATATTGAAGTGCATGAGACAAGTATTTGAAGCTGTATGTGATCACAGAGCCGGAGCTGAGAGTGAGAGAGCGCAGAGGAGTGTCTGATTCTGGGAAGCGACGACCTCTGGTGTTGGAAAAGTGATGCATGGAGTCTCACCAC
>VDFB02210679.1:0-15220 GCA_007258455.2 Sequoia sempervirens | reverse complement strand
ATACTAGCCATTATTTCTATAATGAAAGATCACTTGTCGATCTGTATTTCTAGATATCTTTAATTCATTTAAGAAAATAAACAACTAATCTGTTCTCATGATTTCAAATGCTCAGTCTTCTGAACCTCAGCGTAAATATTTTGTAATTAAAACAGATTTTCTAATTACAACAATTTGTAGTTCGCCTTGGCGATCGGCAGAGAGTGCAACAGAGTTAGCGGCTGTCAACAGAACGGCTGTGGAAACTCCGTAGTTGGTTACTACAATCTGCCTGCTGCTAACCACCGCAACCTCGGCTATCGATCCTACCGTTTCCGGTGCCCTAACGTCAGATAGACCCGGGCATCAACAGGGGTGTTTTTAAATACTTGAAACTTGAACTATTAATTTTTATAATTGTCTGATCGGCTTTACATCTCTTTACTATTTTAAGATAATATTGCCTACCATATTCATATGTACAGCTACTCTGAAGACCCATCAAAATATAGCTATACATATGAATATAGTAAATATTCCGGCAGTTAATATAATCATTTAACACAAACAGAGCAGCCAAATCTACACAGTAAATGAAAACAGCTGGTGAAATCTGAAACTCTCTGAAGCCCAGGCTATGGAAAATATTAACCTAAAAATCATCAGAAACATACGAGATATGCACTCATCAAATGAAAATCACATACTGAAGCCAGATAATTTTATTCATAGAAGTATTAAGTATATATAATCTTAAAACCTTAAAACGGCTATTCATCGAACCCATACATACCAGGCAATATCTGAACAGAAAACAAAGCTATCTCAGGCCCTGGATTGATGCGATTGTAAACGGTGGATGTTTGTTTGATGTATGCTGTGGGTATCTGACCATTGAAATCAAAAGATCAGTGCATATCATTAGAAAACATAGAGCCATTTAGAGAAAGTCTCCGCTCATCAGAGTATTTGTCATTAAAAATAAGCGAAACAAAGACAGAATGAATTGTGAATACTTACGTTTCTGAGAGCAAGTATGCCATAAGGCGAGGCCCTTCCTCTAGTCCTACGTCTGTTCTTGAGATATTACAATTTGAAATGCAACATCCTTTGCAATAGGATCGACCACTATGATACCCACTCCTCCATCTTTTCGTACAACTACACTATCTAGAGTTCTATTATCCACTGGGCTAGAAATTGCGCACACCACTATCTTCCCCTTAACTTTTGCAGGATCAAGTGTGTTCTCCAGGCAAAAGCTGTTATTCAGCAAACGGCATGAGAAGCATTCACTTGAGCAGCATAGAATTATCGTCAAAACTAATTTTCTGAACGGCATATTTTACCTTGCATTAGCATTAGTAATACCAGGGGCAGGAGAGCTGCTTTTGGCTACAACGTCAGTCGATCCGTTTATCCTGGGAGGAGTTTACTGCTTCTTCCTGGAAGTAAAAGGTGAAATGTGTGTTTTATCTGTTCATATCTAATATAAAATTTTATTTTTAAGTTTGAACTACACGACTCGTAGAGAGGAAAAGCAATTTATAACCACCTTCAAGATCATATTGTTTCCCAGAATGTCTTTATTATTGCACGATCTATGTTTTACTTTCAAAGACCAAAACTATCTCATCCATTTCTGCAGACATTACAATGGTTAAACAAATACTTCATTTTGCAGATCTCAAATTTACACGAGATGTACTCTGCATCTATGTGAGATTTCCTACTTACCTGATAGAGTAGTAGCTTCATCTGGAGTTAGCAATGCAGAAAACCCTTTGAAGCTTTCTGTGTAATGATGAATTACACTTACATTTGCTCTGACTCTGTTAAAAAACAATACACAATGAACACAATATGCAGACGAGTATATTCACAGCTTAAATTAATATGTTTTTTCATTGAGGAGTATCAAGTTAACCAGCTGGTGAGGAGAGGGCTTTAAGTCAGCAAACTACTAATCGTGCAAGCGAATCACTCAAAACAAGCTACAGTGGATTAGGTTATACCTTGTAGACAAGGTCATGATTTGCTGAAACAAAAGCCCCTAAATTCAGCGAGCCCAAAAACTCGAGATATGTTTCCTCAACAATCTTTTATTTTCAACATGCCGTTTCTAAGCTGCCTCGAACAGCAAGAGTTAGAAGAAATATCCTCGAGCATTACAAGAGTAGCAAAATTCCATCACTCCGAATTCAAAACACAGTACCTAAACCCTAGGATACAAATAATAGCAGACTGGTAAAGTGAGAATAATATCATCTACCAGAGTTAGATGATGATAAATGGAAAATGCCCGGCGGGCAGGGGCCAGCATGACTGTTTAGAGGGCCGGGCCCACAGCTCTTTAAATCGGACCTTTTCCCGTGACTTTTCCGTTTCTGTTTTCAGATTTATCTTTGCCGTTAACGTTTGGAAGATTTTGTTGCCGTTCATCTGTTTTTGAATCCCACATTGGTTGAATTGTGAAAAAACACAGGAAGCTATAGCAGTTGCACAATATCCGATATGAAACCTAACATTGATTTAAAATCAAAATGAAGCCACAACAAAAACACAAATAACATGATCAGAGGAAAAACTTGAAAAGAAAGACCTTAAGATTTAGCAGCCCTGGATCTATACAAAAATGGAAACTTTCAACGCCTACATTAATGGGTAGGTGGAGTCATTAATAGATGAAGAGGTATTTGTAACCAGCTACAGAAGTCATTTATAATTAAAGTCTTGATGACCATGCAAAATTTTCTTTCACGACAGGAATAACGGGGACCAATCCAAAGCCTTAAATTCCCCATTTCAGACGGTGACAATGTGTGAAATTTAATCCCAAATTTAAATCCAATTCAAGTCTACAGGACTATTGCAACGAGATAGGGAAACAAACATGCCCGGTCATAAACCCACGACGACCAGACATGATGCTAATAATTATTTCTTATACCGATCAAAATCAATAATTTACAGACAGACAATGAAGCAGGCCTTCGTCTCTCTATTCCAATACCAACAAAGAGAGATGATTACAGAAATCCACGAGATGAAGAGTAAAACAAACATTCAAAAAAGATTGCAAAATTTTTTCACTCATAAAATACTTTTATATCAAATAATATACATCATTTACAGACATGCATTCACCTCCCTATTTCAAGAGCAACAAAAAGATTTTCTGTACAGGGTGCCCAAATTCTGCAGAAAGATGCTACCCCGCCTTCAAATGGCTCACATCAACGGCCCAAATGCGCTCCTATGTGCCATTTTTCTCTTAGCGGGCATTACCGCTCGGCTCAGAGGGACTTCCAGAGCAAAAAACAAGCTCTAAACAACGGTGGGACTAATAAAACACCCCCGTAATCAGCAGATTAAAAGAAAGCCAAGCTAAAATCTATATATAAAGAAACGATTAATCCCATTAAACCTGGCTATTTCTAAAATGTAGATTTATTGAAAGGAGGGTTGCCGTTTCTTACGTGACGAAGAAGCTGCCATGGCAGATAAAGAAAAATCTAAATCTATTCCTGAGAATGGAGAGGGCCGTTTGCATCTGCAAAGCCTGAGGAGCCAAACACACAGACAGCCTTGCTCGTAGTCTTTAACTTTAAAAAATTGATCGCCTCGCTATGGGATTCGATCTTGGGACCTCTGGACTTAAAAAATTAACAGAACTCAAGCAATTTGGACGGTTGGGGCGGTGACGATGACGGAAGAAAAACAAGATGCAGCTGTGTATGGATTGATACGAATGAAATGTAAATTATGAATTATTCTGGTGATGAAGATGAAGGTGAAGGTGAAGGGTTAAGGTCGGGAACATTTGCAGCACAGGACAGAAGGCGACGTTGACGCGGAAACCACAACAACTAAAAAGGACGCTGTGGGCTGGGCTTAAACGTCACACACTAAGCGTTGAACGCTTAGTGTGGGCCCCTCCAATCTGCAGCCCCGTTTTCCTGTCTCCGTTCCGCTAACTCCCAAATGCACCGGCCATCCACCATACGTCATGTCATTAGCCATTATATAATGTGTCGTAGGATTTGTCGGGCTGCTATAAGGTACCGGTGAACTTTACCTCCTCCCCCATTATATAAGTTAATGTTTTAACTTATATTATTTATTTATTTTTTTGTATTATATATAAGGGGGTCACAAAAAATATAAATATTATTTTATTTTACTTTTTATTGTATATTAAATAATTTTTTTCTGTTATATGTGTTAAATTGAAACTAAAATTGTTTAATTTAATATTTATTTTTACTAAATATATTATTTGTAATTAAAATTGTTAAAGTGGTTTTTACTAAGTGTATTTATAAATCAATTATATGGTTTGTATTTTTATGTAAAGTAAATATCTATATTTTATAAAATTTATATGTTTTATTTTAATAAAATAAAATTTTAAAAATAATTTTGAGTAATTTGATTAGTTAATGTATTTTATTTTTTATTATTATCTTTATTAAATTGACAATTCATCTATAACCACCAAGTATTTAATCTTATTAAATATTAATTTTTTTAAAAACATTGCATCTCATATTTTACAATATTTTTTTATAATATGATGAATACAAAGGAATAAATTATTAGACCATCAAACCCACTAACATATATTAAAACCAATGCACTTAAAATTGTCCAATAAAAATAATGCAATACATATTTTAATCATAAAAAACATGATATTAATAAATAAATAAATAAAATAAAATTTAAATTGTGTTATTTAATTCTTAAGTGAAGAAGAATCTTAGATTGAGATTTTATATTTTTATGGTTAGTTATTAAAAAATTATAAGAAATATTTGTTAGTCTATAAATAAAAGAGTACTTAGATTATGTTTTTTAACTCTAAGTTTGAATAAGTTGGTAGTTAATTTATTTGACTTTTATTCTTACTCTATGTAAATTGAAAGAAAGATTAAATTCTTATGTGAAAAGGTTAAAAAAATGTCATTAATCATGAATAGAGTGTTTGATCATAAAATGTCAAAAAATTAGATATTCATCACATAGATAAAATGGACAAGTGGATCTATAGTCACCAAGAATTTAATCTTATTAGATATTAAATTTCTAAGAAGGCGCTAGAACTTCATACCTTCCAATATATTTTTATAATAATATGTTTTTATAATAATATGAAGACTAAATAACATAATCTATAGGGGGAAAAAATCAAGCCTTCAAACCCACACTAATATAAAGTGAAATTAATGTACTTAAAATTATTTAATAAAAATATTAATATTTATTTCAAAGGGATCCCATAAAAATAATAATAAACATTTATATTCATAAACATGTGATTATAAATCTAAATTTTAACCAAAAGACAAGGTATTAACAATATAATTGCTAACTGTCTCATCCTATGTATTTTTATAGAAAAGATAGAGTTCTATGCTAAAAGAAAGATATGAGGGAAAATTTTAATTTTATATTATTTCAAAGGAAAGTATTGGTATTGTTATTTTACTTTATTTGTACAAATGATTTAATCTTATTTAATTTAAATATCTAATGTGGCTAAACACACCTCCTACATGCACCACACGAAATATTTATTTAATCTACAATATTATAATATATTTTTTTATATAAGGTGTATAATACATAATCTCAGTACTTGAAACCTCACCTAGAATCCTTGTGAAATCTGTTGTGTGTTAAGTTTTCTAGATTTTAGGTTATTGGGATTTCCCATACATTCATGCCTTTTTTGGCATCTCCAATCCACAAAGCTTGAAAACTATTAAAAATTCTATGTGATTATTTTACAAAGAATTTTAATCATTCCTTACTTGGTTACATCTTTCCATCCACCTCAAAGATTTGAAACCCCACCAAATCCTTCATCAAAATTAATCTAAGTATTTTGGAGTGTTGGAGTTCTTCATCCCTTATGAATAATTTGCAAATAATATTATGAGTAATTAAATACATCAAATTTAAAAGGTTGATGATAGCTTAATCCTCAATAAAAGAAGATGAAAATAAGTTTTTTCATAATATTATGAAAATATTATATTTTTATATTATATTATATAATGTTTATACATTTTATTATGATTTATATTATATAATTATATTATTATCTTATAATATATCATATCATATATTATAATATTATAAATAATATAATTTAATATATTATATATAAGTATTATATATTTAAACTGTTATATTATAATATTTATATCTAATATAACAATACAATATTTAAAATACTATATTATAATATTTATATGTAATATAACAACATAGTATTCATAATATATAATATAATATTTTTAATGCATTAAAAAAAATCATCAACTAATCAAATTATTCAAAATTATTTTGGAATAAAGCATATAAATTTTATAAAATATTTTAATTAAAAATATATATATATTAAATTAAATAATTTGAATTTGTATTTAACACATATAACTATTGTGCACACATTATATAATATGCAATATAAGATAAAACTATATAATATATTATATTATACAATTAAAAATAGAGCTGCCTAATAAAGAAGAAGTAAAACAATACAAGTTAAAGATAAAATTATAAAATATATTATATTATAAAATTATTAAATTAAACAATTTTAATTTTAATTTAACACATATAACTGATGTGGACACATTATATAATATGCAATATAAGATAAAACTATATAATATATTATATTATACAATTAAAAATAGAGTTTTCTAATAAAGAAGAAGTAAAACAATATAAGTTAAAAACATTGCATGTTAAATTTTATATAATGTGTTAAATTCAAATTAAAATTGTTTAATTTAGTATTTATTTTTATTAAGAATATAACTTGTAATTAAAATAGTTTATAAAATTTATATGTTTTATTATATAAATCTATATAATATATTATATTATACAATTAAAAATAGAGGTGTCTAATAAAGAACAAGTAAAAGATTAAATAATTGGTGGTTATAGATGAATTGTCAATTTAAAAAAGATAATAATAAAAAATAAAATACATTAACTAATCAAATTACTCTAAATTATTTTTAAAATTTTATTTTATTAAAATAAAACATATAAATTTTATAAAATATAAATATTTAATTTGCTTAAAAATACAAACCATATAATTCATTTATAAATACACTTAATAATAACCACTTTAACAATTTTAATTACAAATAATATACTTAGTAAAAATATAATTTTAAATTAAACAATTTTAGTTTCAATTTAACATATAAGATGGTCAGGCGCCTCGAATCCACGGTCTGACTCAATGCAACAGTGGCTTCCCCAACCATCCGAGAAAGCATTTCAACGTAAGTAGATCTCAAGTTTGAATTATTCAGAGATAAGGATGCGGCAACAACATAATGCCGATCGTGGTTTTGCCAGAATTTTGGTGATTTGTTGCATAGATAAGGATTAGAAACCTCCGCTAATCTTATCGGTGTGATTACTATTTTTTAAATGCCGATCGTGGTTTCGAGATTTTTGGTGATTTGTTGCATAGATAACGATCAGAAACCTCCGCTAATCTTATCTAGGTGATTACCATTTTGAGTCCAACGAGATTCTTTACTGAAAAATGTTTTTAGGCGTGAGACAAAATCGATGGGTGTGCCCACAATAAATAACCTATCGGCTAATAATAAAAAACCATTATATAATATAAAACTATACAATATATTATATTACACAATTAAAAATAGAACTACCTAATAAAAGTAAAATAAAATAATATAAGTTAATACATTAACTTATATTTGGGGGGCGAGGTAAGTGGATGCCATTATTAAAATATTGAATTTAATTAAAAAGGTCAATATTGAGCTTGAAGGAAAAGGACGCCATTTCTTGAAGGGGATTAGGGTTTTGACTTGAAGAAGAGTTTAGGGTTTCGAGAAGTCAACAGGAAATTATAAAAGGAAGACTTGGTTCATCATTTCATTATCTTTTATCTACAGGAATGTTATGCTGCCGGATTGGCTTTGGGATTGCTTCGAGGAATGAAGGCCTCCTAGCTCGGGCATCGCTTCTTGCTTGCAATACAGCGACTAGTGGTGATTTAGTCTAGTTTGTGAGTTGCATTTAATTCGTGCATTGTTTTCAGCTTATTACATTCTTAGATCTGTTTTGGCATATTAGTGGTTTCAGCATATTGCATTGTTTTAGACAGCAGATTCATGTTTTTAGTCACAAATAAAAAAAGACAAAAATATTGCATCTGGGTATTAACCCATTCTCCTTGTTAAGGCTAGGCGCCATCATTCTCTAATTTGCAGATTTTTTAGAGAAGGTATTAATTTAATAGAGCAGATCGCCCTCCTTCTTGCAGCTGTACCATTTGATTTCATTGGGTCTCGTGCATAATTAATTGTGGTTGTTTAGATCTGTTTCCTGTGTCTCATCCTAGGCGCCTCCATTGTTAGGGCATATTGCATTTGGTTTCATGTTAATTGGGCAAGTTAAGAGAGAGATATGAGCATAATAGTGAATTCCTTAGACTGCTGTTTTTAATTCAAGAGTGCAGATTTATCAAAAAACAGAATTGTAATTTTGAGCATTGAAAGGTCTATTGTTTTGGCTCTTCTAACCATACTAAGAAGAGATCTTTTGATGTAATGTTAAGCTCTCAAATTTCTATGATATCAGCAGGCGATTGAACATCTTTTGTAAAACTGACAGTAGTACTGGCAGTCATTTCATTCTTGTTCAAATCTGATTGTAATTCTCAATTTCATTTAAGTTATTGTAATAGTTACAGCTCCGCCTTATGGTAGCTACTTTCCCATTCTGGGTTAGCAAGCACATTCTGGGTGTTGAGTATTTTCAGCTTTCAGCATTTTCGTTTCAAGCATTGTTATTGTAATCACTCCGTCATATGGTCGCCCCTCACTCCGTATTGGATTGGGTAGCACATACTTGACGTCGAGTTCCCTTTCAGCATTTAGAATAGAAGATCCTCTGACCATATGCTCGCCATCCTCGGCGCCATTCTTGGTTAGAGTTCTTTCCAGTTCTGTTTTGCATTCAGATCCTCTGACCAATGCTCACACCTTGCCCTCATCGGGATCCTGGTGTACATCCTGGTTAGAGTTGCTTCAGTACGTTTTGGTTTATCTTCTAACCTTAACGGGTACTTTGATTGTAATGTTGTATCGATAGTGAAAAAATGAAAAAATTGGCTCGAATATTTCCAGCAATTGGAGAGGGGCCCCACAATGTTTAGTGTGTGACATTTAAGCACAACGAATCTTTGTGCCGCCATTTTATGACCCGGTTGCCATAAAATTCTCAGTGGCGTCAGCGTTAGACTTGTCGGTGGGTTCTCCGCGATGTGTCTTTATCGGCCTAATAAAATTATAAAGCATTTAGCGTGATGCATTAGCCATTCATATCCTATGAGTCAACAAATGAAAGAAGTTAAAAACAACAAACTTAATTATATTTAAACAAATCTCACATGATTTACAATTTTTGACGGTTGCCCAGTTATATTTAAACCGTCTCACATTATTTAAAGTTAAAAGTGATGACTAAATTACAAATAATTCAGAATTCGACATTTTAGATTTTGACAACATGATTTATGATTTTATTAAAAATTGTTGGATTTTGAAAAACTTGACATGTAATTGACAATTTGATAATGAAATTAACGTATCATTTTCAGTTTACATGTACATAAAAATCTCTCAAATGTTGTCAACATAACCATTTTGTACATATTCTATGATTTTTGTATTCCATGAAACCACATCATGTTGAGGCATTTTATCTAGCAACTCCTATGCCATTAGCATTCATCCACATTTTCACACATGTCTATCAACGCATGCATAATTACAATATTTGACCAAAAAAGTGCTTTCTATTATTTTTTTATGGATCTCCATACCCAACTTTAAAGCTTCGATTTTAGTAAACACGAGGAGAACATTGGTAAATGTCATTGAGTTTAGTTGTATGCCTTACAATTTCATTTTCCTAAATATCGTGATAGCTTGTTACATACCTAGTTTGCATTTTAATCTATAAGGTATCACATTTAATGAAATGTCATTTCAATTTAGGCATTTTGTCAAATAGCTATCATGCCTTGTTAAGGCTTCAACATTTTGCAATATGAGTTTACATTTCATTGAAGGATTTGGCTCCATGTTAACTAGTTTTCCATGATTGATTCTTTTTCTATTTCATGTTTAATTTAATTGCAATTGCACTTCTTCGAGGCATTTTTCCAAGTGGTTCACTAGTATTGGAACATTAATTTGGTTCACAAATAAATTACTAAGTATAACTCTCTAAACATTTTACTTGGCAACTCCTTCAAGCATCAAGATAGTGAGTGTTAGAGACTCATATTGAAGCATATATGGTAGATCTTATACCCATTAGCATTCATCTACATTGTTAAAAACATCTCTCCTTGGTATTCTCCTCTATCTTCCCTTACCTTTTATAGTTCCCAACATCTACACATTTAACCCATTAACTAGCTTGGTTGATGAAACAAGTTGAAAAAAGTGATGAAGTGATTTCTACATGTGGCATCATGTATGTACAATGAAGAGAGATATCAATAACCTAATTATAGTTGAATCAAACACTATATTTAAAATTTAAGAAGGATTGTTATTAGAAAGACATGTGCTATTTTAAAATTTATAGATGGGATTTCTACGGCCACCTATTTGTTATAAAATTATTATACTTCTAAAATTTTCCATTTATGAAGCATGCAATGAACATCATACTTCATAAATGACAAGTGCATCTTGTTAAAAATACTCATTTATAAAATAAACCCAAAATCATGAATTATAGTAAAAACCTTCATGACCTAAGCAAGGACTCAATGATATCCTTATATCCTTACCTACCACGTAGATAATTTCACCATCCACTCTTATTGACTTAGCATATACTTTAGCTATCTTATATTTAAGTGGTGAAGAGATTTATTTGTGAAAATTGAAGAAAGGGTTAGTAGTCATAGCATACTATATGGTATAGCCTATAGAGAATAAAGATGAAACGAAAATAAAAATAAATGTAGTTCACAGTTAATTATTTCCACCATACAGTGATTTCCATAGAGTTGTAGTTCACAATTAGTTATTTCCACCATGTATTGATTTTCGTAGAGTTACATAAATTGATTAAAATTCAAAATGATAAATTTATGATAAAATCATAGATCATATTGACGAGAAAGTAGATATTTATGATTTCATTTGAAGATCATTTTGAATTTTGACAAAAGTGACATAGACAAATGATAATTTGATAATGAAATTAATTATCATAATTGAGTTTTAAATTGGATACAACACAATATACACTAAAACAAACTAAGAGATTATTATGAGGGTAGTGATGCAACATGTCTAATTAGTGTACCAGTGGGTGAAACTCTTTGAGGCATCATGTCAAATAATTCACACTTTGTCTATCCTCCCACATTTTACATATATTTCAAAAGGGTATATGCAACCACAACATTTGAGAAAATTCATCTTTATATTATGCTTTGATGGATGTCCGTACCTTGTTCAAAATCTTCCATATTAGGACAACCAACAAGGATTTTGGTGAAGGTTGTGGAATTTGCATCTACCAATTGTGTTTTCTTAAAATTTTCTAAGACCTTTTTAGCATTATGTGTATATTGTATAACCATTATAGTCCATGATTTCACATTTATTCATCTTTGCATCTACCAACTATATTTTCTTGAATTTTCCTACAATATTTTCACTATAGAACCATTTTGCATATCTTATAGTCCTTGTAGTCTCGTGGCATTGCATCATTTGTTAGAAACTATTATAATGTATTTCTTAGTTATGTTCTTATTTTTTGTACATGTTTATAAATTTTTGTAATTATTGATAATATTAAATTTGGAAATACATTAAAAGAGTTTCCTAATTATAAAAATATAGGAATTCCAATGTAAAAAAATGCAAAGAATGGAAATGATTCTTGCAACACAAACTATTATCTAGTTGCCAATTCAAAGAATCATGTTACCCTCTACCCTATATTCATTAGTAGACAAAGCTAAGAAAATGTTATAAATAAGATCATAAGTTGACTATTAGCATATATCATTTTTTATAGAGTTGTAGATCTCTTCCATTTTAAAACACATAAAACAATACTAGGTAGATAATTAATTGTATTTCATTTGTATAGGGAATAATTTCTTCCCATAGGAACTAGGTATATGAAGTAAACCAAGGAGCCCAAAACTACCTCTATTTTGAAGTAGTTTGGTTTTTGTTCCTTCCTCTCCCTTATCTTGTCCGATTATTTTTAAGAGACCAAGGTTCATACCTAAAATATAGTTCATTCAACCCATTAACTATCTTAGTTGATGGAACTTGACAAAAGCAGTGAAGTAATTTCTACATTTTGCATCATGTGTGTAGAATGAAGTGTAGTTTCAATAACCCACATATAGTTGAATCAAACACTAAATTTTTAGAATTTTAAGAATACCTGATATTAGAAAGATAGGTACTATTTTTAGATTCTTATATTGGCTAGCCAAGACCACCCATTTTTAATAAATTTCCTATACTTCTAAAATTGCTCACTTGTGAAGCATGTAGTGAAGATCATATTTCATAAGTGAAGATCACATCTTGTTGAAAGTATCCACTTGTAAAGTAGATGCAAAATCATGAATCACTAAAAAAAAGCATGGCCTAAGTAAGGACTCAACCATTTGCTTATATCCTTTTGTACCACATATATACTTTGAGTCATCTAATCTTATTGACTTGACATAGAATTGTATTTGCAGCTATCTTATATTTACATGGTGAAGAAATTTATTCATGGAAATGAAAGAGAGGGTTAGTAGTCAAAGCACACTATATGGTATGGCATGTCAAGAACAAAGATGAAAATACAATAAAAAAATGTAGTTCATAATTAGTTATTTCTATCCTATATTGATTTCCATAGAGTTGCAGATTTGTGCCTAAGTCATAAATGAATACTCAATTTAAATGTAAACCTTGTTCAAATGATCAATTATAAATAAATTGATATAACTTTTATAGTGTCACCTACTTTTAATGTTGTGGGCATATCAAAATTGATGCTTGAAGGAGTTGACATAAAATGTTCAGAGTTATACATGGTAATTTGTGTGACATGAACGAAATTAATTCTTCAATACTAGTGAACTTCTTTGGAGAATGCCTCCAAGAAGTGCAATTGTGATGATCACAAATTAAACATGAAATAAAGAAATTCAATCAATGATAATTGGTTAATGTGGAGCCAAGTTCCTCAATGAAATGTAAACTCACATATGCAAAATTTTGAAGTCTTAACAAGGCATAGGAACTATTTGAAAAAGTGCCCCAATCAAAAATGACATTTCATTAAATATAATACCTTTGTAAATTAAAATGCTAACTAGGTATGCAATTTGTAATATTTAGGAATATGAAATTACAAGGCATAAAACCAAACTCAGTGACATTTACCAATGTCCTCCTCGTGTTTATTAAAATGGAAGCTTTAAAGTGGGCCTAGTATGAGGATCCATCAAGAAATAATAGAAAGCATTTTTTTGGGTCAAATATTGTCATGTGTTGATAGACATGTATGAAAATGTGGATGAATGCCAATGGCATTGGAGTTACTAGATAAAATCTCCCAATATGATGTGGTTTCATGGAATACAAAATTCATAGGATATGTACAAAATGGTTAAGTTATGTCTTAGATATTTTTATGTACATGTAAACTTAATTGTGATACATTATTCTCATTATCAAATTGTCATTTGTGTGTATTAAGATTTGTCAAAATTTAGATTATCAAATTATGAATTGTTTGTAATTTATTTATCACTTCTAAATTTAAATAATTAATATTAAATAATTTAAATTAAAATTGTTATTTAAAATTAGTTTTTAATAAATAATTTATTATTAATTTTTTGTAATTGAATTTTTTTGTAAGTTTGTAATTAATTTTTTGTAATTGAAGAAGATAAAGAGAAAAAAGATGTTGGGGTCCTCCTCCTAACGTCACTCCAGACCCCACTGATGTATGGGGGAAAAATTTGGATGATAGAGACCCTCCTGGCTCTACTGGCACTGCTTTGGCTACTTAATGGTCTTTTTACTACTTTGTAATTTTGGACTTCTGGGCTTCGCCCATGTGATCTATTAGTTTTTCTAGGTGCTGCCCATTTAACTCTCAGGGTGTGCCTTTTTACCACCCATCTTTTTTTTATGAATATGTATCTTTTTATTTAAATTAATATAGATAGTTGCCTATTCATCAAATATATATATATATATATATATATATAGATAGATTGTTGATTATTAAAAATATTTTGAAAAGATAATCTTTATTAAATATCAATTATAAATAATTTATTATTACTGAATTTATTTTTAAAAATTAAAATTGAAAAGTTTTTTTATTAATACGAAGTATAAATAATTTATTGTAATTATTATTAAAATCTTAAAAGTTAAAAACTAAAATTACTTCTCTCAAAAATCAAAATGGCAAAGCATGTTAGTTTTTCTAAAATATAATAAAATATTCTTGTTTTTAATTTTTTTTAATTGTTAATTCATAATTCATATGGTATGAATGGGTAATTCATCATGTAGAATGCTTTATACTTTATATAATCATTTTTTTCCCTGTACCGCACAACGACATATCTTTATTGAACCTTCCATTCCTATTAGCCTAATCACAGTGTGACATATAGCACGCTGGCATAATAGCGTCTGAAGGAAAACATTAGTAGTCATCTGATGGCGAGAGAGGAGAGAGAGGGGGGAGATGAGGAGGACCTGTCTTCTTTTCTAGATTTGGTTTTAACTTGTCTTGCACAGTTTATCTATATTTTTATTATATACCCTAAAATATCTCCTCTTTCCTAGTCTGAAAACTTGCTTAGGATATCATCTGGAAGTTGCTTTCAGACAACTTGTTTGGGATAGGCGTCTCAATTTCTTGCATTAGAATTTTTTTAATTACGTCTGACAAAGGTGCCTTGTACAGTTTGAATCATAATTATACAAGTATATTAAAATGGCCTTGTTAAAGTTAGGCTCTCCCTCATTATAACTAAATTTATTGGGTTAAAAAGTAAAATTAATAATAAAATTATTTTTTTCAAAAAATATTATTTTAATAAGATAGGAGTCAAAATGTCTTGGGTTGTATAATTGATTATATATTT
>VDFB02210678.1:0-10203 GCA_007258455.2 Sequoia sempervirens | reverse complement strand
TTTTTGTTGATCAAGTACTTCAATATCTCTGTGCACCCATATTTTCTTCAAATTTTTATTTATAATCTCTATTTTTCCACATGTGAAGAACAAATAAATTCCATTTTGATGAAAACCATGTTTAATAAAAACTTAAAAACAAATACATAACAAAACCAAAACATATTAAAATCATATTCATTGGATAGCTTGTTCTGAGGAATAACATAATCATTTGAAATAAATTTTAAATGAATTCATTTGATCCCCCAAAATCTAAATCAAAAGTGATTTTTTATCAGCATTTTGATAGGTGTAAAGGAGACGCATTTATAGGTATGTTTTAAAACTAGCGAGGTTCTATCCAAGGGGGTTTGATCTAAGGTGATTTGATCAAACCCTCTTCAATTGGAATCCTTAAAATGGAACTTTTTAAGGCTTAAATCATTATATTTTCTAAAAATATGTGATTTCAGCTAAAATTCGTTCCTCTCAGGAATTGTAAACTACTATTATGACAGCACCGCTGCTTCTATTATTAGGATTTGGGTAATGGTTGAGCAGTATAAGCATTTGTTTTGGAGGGTGAGTATTTGCTTTCGCGTGTGCCATGCATGAGGAATAAGGGCCGAGTTGTGGCTAGCTGACTGCAGTGGAACTGTGGTGTCGGGTTTAGCCAGCTAAAGGCTTCTCCATTGAGGGTTCTTCTGCCAGTTACCTAGAGGTGGAGTCCATTGTCCTTGTGGGTGCTGCCAACCTCCTTGAGGGGGTTGCCATTGAGGGCTCTAATAGTTAGGCCAGTATGGTTGAGGGGAATTCCAATGTGGAGATGGGCCATATGTAGGTTGCCATTGATTATTATAATTAGAGTAAGGATTACCAAAGTCAAAGGATCTTGAGGCATACCTTGTCTTGGAGCCTATGGTCTCCTTTGTGCAACAAATAAGACTTGGTCATCATCACCTTCTATCATCTTAAAATTAGTAGGTAACTATTTAGCCTCCATGTTAGCCACCATCTTGCATCTGCAGTCACGTTTCTTCTATCTACAATGTGGATAAAACTCAGGCCAGGATTGCTTCAGCCTCTGCATGTTTCTTGTGAGCTTGCATGGTATCAACTATGTAGCCATGTTATTTATGATGTCTTGCTTGAAATCAGATAGCAAATTTGTGATCTCCATTCGGGAAACTCCACTGGAAGAAGACTTCCCACTATAGCTTGATGACCTCTACCCTTCTTCACATTTTTCGGGAGTAATTGAGACATATCTACTTGATATCATCCCAAGATGCTTGGGTTATATCACCTCCTCCCATCAGGTCCAGGCATCTATATAGGCATCATGACCTTAGAAAAGTAGTTTAAGATCCTTCATTGAGAGTATGGTTTGAATTTTTTTAGGGAAAACAAGAATCTTGAGATATAATCCTCCTGACTTTCATCCTCCTATTGAATTTAATATATCATCACCTTTACTACCACTCTTACAATATTCCTTGTAATTTCAGAAATTTTTTTTGCATGGCCCAACTATCAACAACATTCCTTCCCAAACACTTGAACCATCTGAGAGATCCCTCCTTCAAGGTAGTAGGAAACAATTTTAGTTTGTGAGCATCTATAGTGTAGTCATAACTGTGGCAGAGGATATCAAACTCAAACAGGAAAGTTTTTGTGTCCTCCGTAACTAGGCCATAGAACTTGGGAAGTAATGAAGAAGGAATATTTTTAAGGTTATCACTATCTTACTGGGAAACAATGGGAAACTCAAAAGGAGGAGGTGGATTAGGTGGATTATGTGCCATATTTGCTTGCTAGAATATTAGAGCAAATGAAATTTCCTTAGGTTCTTCGCCAGCTGGGTCAAATGGCAGTTCAACAAACAAGTTTTTAGGGAGGAACCTTCCCAGCGCGTCTCTTCTTCTATGCATGCAATAGAATAAATGGTGATTTTTGAAGGATTTTGAAAAATTCTTAACTAACAAACTAAACTAATGCTAAAAATGACTTCTGACAGGTTCTTAGCTTGACACCATCCCCAGCAATAGTGCCAGAAATGGTCCCGCCCACACAAGGATATGAAAATCATGACAAAACCTATCCTAGGAATTGGACATTCCAGCAGGTGACTAATATCTCTCCATGGAAGTTCATTTACTTGTCAAACTAGGGAACGTATACTTTGAATGGAGCAGCACTATATGTGCACTAAGAACTCGCTTCAGTCACAACTTAATGAAAAATAAATACTTGGAAAGAGATTCTACCTATGCTACAGGAAGGTAATGCAAAGTTCTCTTAACTTAACCATAATTTAACCAAAGCAGAAATCATAACAGCTACGACTGATAAACAAACTATGAACTGGCCTTATGCTGTAGGAACAGACATAGGGATGGATTCTCGATGTTGAAGAAAAAATATAAGACTGAGTTTGCATAGAAACTTCAAAGATGAAATCTAATTGATGATCAACAGAAAAGAAACAACTAACTAACTAACTATTGATACTTACTAAGTGGGCCCCCTTAGCAAGCATCAACTAATTATGCAAGTGTTGAACTCAGAACTTCATCTTAAACTTTATTCATAAACTTAGAATGGTATACATTGTTTTGTTCATGTGAAGACTAACAACAAACTTTGTTTCCTGTCATACAAATCTACTTTTATTATTATACTAACTCTTACATGATATCCTTTCTATCACTATGCTTCTCTGCTTGCTCACTCGCATAGGATGAGCACTTATTTGAATTAGGAAAAAAACTAACTAACCCTAACAGAGAAAGACGTGGATATGAAATGTATCCTGAAATCGAGGAACAGACCTCATAAATGAGATTATCCATTCAACCCGATCCAGAGAGAATCTGGTGCTCCACTCTTTCCAAATTGACTGACATTTAAAATCCTTCCCAACAGTTTCGGTCAAAGAGTCTTCACCAGAGCTTCCTCGAAGTCGTGCAGGAAATGAATTTTACTGCAAGGCCAAGATCGACTGCACTTCACTCGATCATACTTTCTTCAACAACCTGCGAAACACAAGGTAACAGATGCAAAAGAAAAGGTGCATGGTACATACACAATATCCATTCATTAATCACATATTTAAACATATTTCATCATTCAAAAAATATATGCGATATACATGTCATTTAGGGAGTCAAACGGGGTAATAAATATAGACATGTGAACATGATAGGCTGCAGGAATCATGAAAGTGTATTGCTATAGGATATCCCCCAATAAAAGGTTTCTTAAAGAGTTTAAACAACCATAAACAACAAAAGTAAAGGTAGTAAAAGTACACCATGATATCCAAATCATGAGAATATTTTGGGCTCATTAAACCCAATGCTTTATATTTTCTGATATGGAGTCTATTAAGTCCATAGATCTAGATAGCACTCATTATTTCATTACATCTTGTATTAGTGAAAGTGCATCTAGGTATCTTGCATCTTGCATTAGTGAAATTGCATTTAGGGTTTCCTATACTTGCATTAGTGAAAAGTGCATATTATAGGTTGCATATTTACTTTATTACATCATTTCATTTCATTTAAAAAAATGAAAAGTGCATTGTTCTTCATCTTCATTGCATTCTTATTGCATTCAAAATTAAAAAATTTCATTTGCATCTTGCATTCAATTGCTTGTTTCTAGCTACTTTTTCTTGCACTTATTTGCACATTGTTTTGTTTCTGAGCGTCAACATACTGCATAGGAAATTTGTAAACACTATTGACATTCTAGAATTCCCTACTTTCTACAAGAAACATCTGCTAGGACTAAAATTCCCTTCCTGACATCTTAGTCCCTCTCAATATTTTTCCTCATATATGTTTGTCTATTATTTGTTGTTTGTTTCAGCCTCTAGAACTTCAAAATCTCACCAGGAGGACCAAGACACCCTTCCAGGAATCTTAGTCATTGTTGACATTGTAGACACGTAAAATCAACATCATGCATTACTCATATTTAATTAAATCATATTCACCCATCAATTAAAAAAATCAAGTTTATTTGATTGATCTCCTAAGGTTATCTTTTTAATTAAATAAATCACTTTATTTAATTATCTCCTAAAGTTTCTTCATTTAATTAAATCAAATTTATTTAATTAAATGGATAGTGCATCAATTTCCTCCCTTTTGATTTAAATAAATCCAAGTATCTAAGTCAAAAGTAAAAATCACCTAATCCTCTCTTAAATTAATCAAACCATGATTAATGCTAATCCTAATCCTCTTTTCTCTAGATTTTGCAGCTTGTGCACATAAATCAATTTAATTGATTGATTAATTCCTCATTTTCATTCAAAATGGCATCTTTGAGATAATATTCTCACTAGTACAAAAACAACAATATATGACTAAATAAACTACTAAAAATTGCATATAAATGACTAATTTTGGTCACGTGACCATTAGTAGTTTATTGCTGGTCATTTATAACGCGACCAAATTTATGACTAAACTATTTTAGTCATTTATCTAGTCATTGATTTGGTCATTGATTTGGTCATTGATTTAGTCATTAATTTAGTCATTGATTGTTGTCAACTAGTCCTTTTTTTAGTCATGGTAGTGATTTATTTAGTCATTAATTTAGTCATTGATTGTTGTTAACTGATCATTTATTTAGTCATGGTAGTCATTTATTTAGTCATATATTTAGTCATTACTTTAGTCATATATTTAGTCATTAATTTAGTCATTACTTTAGTCATATATTTAGTCATTAATTTATTCATATATTTAGTCATTAGTTTAGTCATGACTTTAGTCATTACTTTAGTCATACATTTAGTCATTAATTTAGTCATTTTTATTTACTAGTTTCTATTAATTGGTAGTAAATATAGTCATTAAATGAATAATTTATTAAATACCATAAATTTTATAATGCAAAACTAACATAATATTAAACTTGAACTAAAACATAAAAACAAATAAAAATATTACATATACGAACAAGCTACAACATGCTAGAATTAAAAGATTGATTCAACATCATGATAAATAAAGGTAATCTGCAATAAAAAATTTAATGCAAATACATATATATCAAGTTATAAGATGTCAAAGTTGTCTAAGAGTTTCCAACTCTTTCAAATACATCATGATAATTAAGATCCCTAAACAACACATTCAAAATACTGCATAAAGCAGCGAGCCAAGATGTCTAACAACTAGTACATGATAAACATGTTCAACTATGTCATTTTTTGCAAATATTTTAGTGTCCACTGTATGAAGGTTCCCTCTTTCTTTTTCAGATGAGCAACTCCATCTATTTTGTCTTCATAAATAAGGGACCTTTAAAATGTTTGCATCTCATGTTCCTTTCAATTTGACTCCATGTACAATAGATGGGGAGTGAATCCGCGCAATGCCCACAACATCACCATCAAACGAATCCAACACCCTAACTCTATCCCCTTCTTTGAGTTTATCAATACATTTCTGCAAAAAGAAAAAAAATAACACATTATATCACATAATTAATGATTACATTTTTTTGCATAATAAAACAACCATTACTTACTTAAATAGTACTTGCATGTGTGTGTTAAAATAATTACAAAAGAAAAATTTCAAAAATAATTGCAATGATACCTTATGAATTTTTTACCCTAAAAATTACCTTAGCAGTCTCACATTTTTGCTGATGAAGAGGCCTGGTAGTCATTTGATCATACCTCTCAGATATGTATTGGCATTTCAAACACTATATCTATAGTACCATAAAAATAGCAATACATCACATTTTACATCTAAATGCCTTAAATTTTTTTGGTAGTTTTGTCCTAGACATTTTCTACAAGAAAAAATAACAATTCATGCAAAGAAATGTTGTTCTCATTTGTTAACCACTGAAACATAATTTCAAAACAACCCTTAGAGATTCAAGTGTCACTACTTTTCATTGAAGATAGCCCCCAAATGTCTATTGGATAAGTGTTGCATCTTGCAATAGTGGATCAACTACCCTCCCTCCATCAGCTTCAACAAGACACTAATTGCATTACATCAATGGCAAACCTTGCAACAAAAACCATATAAGATCATCTAAAAATATGTAGAAAGGATTTACAGACAAAATTTCTAGAAACAAAATGACAAAGGACTAAAACAAAAATCAGCATAACCATGATGAATATATAAAAGTAGAAAAAAAGTAAAAAACCAAAGAGACAAATGGGAACTGGCTGAGCCCTGACAAGCCATTGTAAACACTGGCATCTTAAAACTCATTTTACCTAAAAAATTCATGATCATCCTCTTCTTTCCCATACCCAAGGTGGTTGCCAATGTTCTGTATTTGTGACAATATTCTGATGGGTTAAATATGACCTTTTCTATCCCTCATCCTAGAAGCAAGGTACTAAAGCTCACACATGAAGTACCAATAATTTCTCACTTCTCTGACCTAAATTCAACAACATACCAAATGACAATCCTATGAATATTCATAAGATCAAATGGATAATATACAGAAGTACAAATTTCACTTAAAATCAACATTTATGAATGACCTAATGGAGAAAAGTTAACATACAATTTTTTGAATGAGATCCTTGGAGTAGATATGAAACAACAGGCCTTGTAAATATCAAACATTGTAGCACGACATTGTCATAGCAACTAGATAAAGGCACATGAAAATTCACTTATATGTAGATTGTTAGAAATAAATCATTCGTTTTGATTTAAGACCATGCACCACATGGGCATAGCAGGTAGATGGAGTCACCAAAAAAATTATTCAAATTAAGATTGTAGGAAATAAATAGTTTGGTTTCAAAAAATAAAAATAAACAATTTGCTTTGATATATAAAGCTCATCTATGAGTGAAAGAAAGCACCAAAACCAATTAATAACTTCCTTCATGTGGTGGTCTAATTGACTCATCAAGAGTGAAAAAAAATCTCTCCAGCAAAATCAAATTGTAAGTTGCATATATTATTCCCATATCGGAAGTTGCATGAAGTAGAAATTTGTGCCAATCTTAGAAAGTCAATAAAAGTGAAATTTTGCACAAATAACAAATTGAGCTGAAATCTCAAATCCTTGAGTATTGTTGAATCATAAAATGAAAATCTTAACAAAGGTAAGAACAAAGTGGTGTGCGTACAATTCAGGAACATAGTTGAATTGCCTACACTTGATTATCAAGTAAATATACTATCAAAATTTACTTGTGCCTCAAGCAATATGAATACACATCCCCTTATGATAGATATTGGGAAAAAAAGACAAACAAATATCTATAATAATTCATGGCCTTGAGAAATACAAATTAAATTAACATCAACCATCAAGCAAAACACAGACAAGTCACTGAGGTAATCCAACATTCTTGCCTGTTATTTACCAAGCAAACAAAAAAAGATGGATCTTGGTAATAAGATTCTTGCTTAAATGCTTGAAAAAAATGAGTGTAAGCTACACAGTGCTTGTAAAGCTTGAAGCAAAGCATTCACATTACTGCTTGTACAATAAAACAACCAAAAATTACTTGCAAATTATACTATTTATAGTCTAACCTCATTCATTAAAGAGATCAAACATCAAGCTTCCAAAATTTTATGTTGTAGATAGATGACCTCAAAAGTTAGCTCTAATTGAGTCTTCCATTGATTAAGAATAGGAAAACAGATGATGTTCAGAGAGAAATATGTTTAAGAGATAGCTAGGTCTTGCTACATGAGGAGGTCCAATGAGGATGTTAATAGTTTTAGACAGTAGGGAATACAATGAAAAGTAGCAAAAGAGGTGAAAGGACCAAATAATAGGCTAATAGAATTTATATTGGACATCGTATGCTTGTAGAGCTCTAAATATTCTAACAAGTGCACATAAGATTTAAGCAATACAAGCTGAGCATCCAGTGGTCAATGGAAATTCAATGCCATATTCATTTGGGGGCCAAACCATGGATGTCATATTTATCCATACCCACAAAAATTTTGATATGGGAATTCATATTCCAAAGCAGTAATTTGATGTTGTTAGCGTAAGAGAATTAAGGCCCAAAGATGAATTCTTTTTCACTCTTACACTAAAAAGGTCTAAACTTTACATTGAATATTTTAATTAAGGACCTGTTGTTGTAACCATATCATATGCCTTAATATCTATAATCTACACCTTCATTCAAACTTATGTGCTGTTGAAATTTTATAAATAAAGGTCAACACATGGATAAACACAAATATATCATGTCTTTAGGTGAACCAGAACACATGATTTTTCTGTGCATTGAAAACTTAAAACTCAAAGAATGATGCTAGCAAAGATAAACTACTATGTTAGCATTTTATTGGCTCTAGAAACTACCATACCTATTTCCATAATTGATGAGACCACAAGGTGGCAATTCAAGCTTGTCCTAGTTGAAAAGTTTGACAAAGAGTTTGTACGGAAAGACTGTCTAACATGCAAAAGATATGTGTGAGAAAAATAAATATACCGTGCAAAATTACATAACAAGAAAAAATTAAACATACTTGTTGTTCAAGTGCTGCAGTTGTGACAGGTTTCCAATGGAATCAGGAAGGTTATTTAAATGTTCACACCCTTCTATGTTCAAGGTTGCGGTTGTGACAGGTTGCCAATGGAATCAAGGAGGTTATTTAAACCATTGCAATATTTTAGTTTTGAATGTTGCAGCTGCAATGGATTGTCAATAGAATCAAGGAGGTTAGTTAAACCTTTAAAACTTCCTATTATATTCAAGTGTTGCAGCTGTGAGAGGTTGATAATGGAATTGGGAAGGTTATTTAAACCTCTGCAACTTTCTATTTTCAAGTGATGCAAATGTGACAGGTTTCCAGTGGAATCAAGAAGGTTATTTAAACCTCTATAGTCTTCTATGTTCAAGTGTTGTAGCTATGACAGGTTACCAATAGAATTAGGGGGTTATTTAAACTTTTACACATTTCTATGTTCAAGTGCTACAACTGTGATAGGTTGCCATTGGAATGAGGGAGGTTATTTAAATCTATAGACCGTACCATGCTCAAGTGTTGCAGTTGTGACAGGTTGCAATGGAATTAGGAAGGTTATTTAAATGTTCACACCCTTCTATGTTCAAGGTTGCAGTTGTGACATGTTGCCAATGGAGTCAAGGAGGTTATTTAAACCATGACAATATTTTAGTTTTGAATGCTGCAACTACAATAGATTTTCAATGGAATCAAGGAGGTTATTTAAACCTTTGAAACTTCCTATTATGTTCAAGTGCTACATTTGTGATAGATTGACAACGGAATTAGGGAGGTTATTTAAACCTCTACAACTTACTATTTTCAAGTACTGCAGACATGATAGGTTGCCAGTGGAATAAGGAAGGTTATTTAAACCTCTACAACTTACTATTTTCAAGTACTGTAGATGTGATAGGTTGCAAGTGGAATAAGGAAGGTCATTTAAACCTCTACAATCATCTATGATCAAG
This sequence comes from Sequoia sempervirens, assembly GCA_007258455.2. Lineage (NCBI taxonomy): Eukaryota > Viridiplantae > Streptophyta > Pinopsida > Cupressales > Cupressaceae > Sequoia > Sequoia sempervirens. The sequence goes on along the minus strand of VDFB02210678.1, from coordinate 752 downwards.
TTTGCAGTTGCGACAGGTTGCCAATCAAATCAAGGAGGTTATTTAAACTTTTACACCCTTCTATGCTCAAGTGCTTCAACTGTGACAACTTGCCAATGGAATCAGGGAGCTTATTTAAACCTCCACACTCTATTATATTCAGTTGTTGCAGCTATGACAGGTTTTCAATGGAATCAATTTTAGATTGAGTTCTAGGTACCAAATTGGGAGCCTTGGAACAAAGTATGGACATCCATCAAAGCATAAAGGATAAAGGAATTTTGTCAAATATTGTAGTTGCAACATAAACAGCTAAATCACATGATATAGCAATAAAAAATTAGATCATTTTTCAAAAATGGCATCATGTTACAACAACAAAAAAATCTTATAGCATCCACCTTTCAAGATACAAACTGTCATCTAACCAATGTTAGTATTCAGGTGACTTACAATTCCAGATCTACATGAAATAACTCGTAGAGAGCTGAACCACCCTCTTTGAGTACCCATAATCCATTAGAAGATAGCCTCATGTCAATAACTTTTCCCTGTCAAAATAAGCAAGTCCATCAAAAGAAGTCCATAGATTGAACCAAATGTTGTAGAACTTAGACATAAAATGGCAAGTAGGCCACACAAAATAGTTGACTCTTTTATCAACATTCATAAAACTTATTTTATTGTACATCTTAAATATAAGATGTGGGAACATATTAGGAGAGAAAATTAAAATCTTGAAAGATGCAACACAACTAAAGATAAAAGCTCAA
>VDFB02210676.1:0-38679 GCA_007258455.2 Sequoia sempervirens | reverse complement strand
AAAATGTAATAAAGGGTAGTCATAAGTCCTTATGACTATCATAGAGGGTAGAATAATACAAGAAAACAATCACATGAATAATAGCCAATAAGGGTGCAACAAATAACTCCATAATATCATAACATCTAAGGAATGGTGAATTGCTAGAGATGAGTTTGAAGACTATGCAACGTGTAGATAGAGAGAGGGAAGCTTTGGTGAAATATATGATAGTCTCAAGGTAAAGTAGGACTTAGACCTAGGTTGACATAGAGCAAGTGGAAGCATAAAGACCATATTTTATTTCTTGTAGCCATTGAAATATCAAGATCTAGGGACATGTTGCATAATACCAATTGATGAAGGGAAAATATAAATACTGGATAGAGACAAATGGAGAGTGATTATGCAAGAAACTTGAAGAAGGAATGCATCACTTAATGTGTTAAAAAATTATCCTATGTTGTCCTTGAAGGCCTAGTTATCTTCAAGTAACTCTCATACCTATCTTCATGCAAGAACATTCTTGAGCTAGTAATAAGTTAAGTGGCCTAAATGTAAAGTTTTGGTGCACTTTCAGGTAGTATAGGCCTACTTAAGAATCCCACATGGTTACAACTGGAGTTGAGAGGAGTTTGAGGCAAAAAACATGCAATTTAGAGTAGTTTGGAGTCCTAAAATAAAGGATTTTTTCCCTTGTACGATCAACAAGTTGAAGACTTCGTGTGAAGTGTTTAAAAATAGTTTTTCAATATATTTTAATGCATTTTTGTGAAGTTCAATTCAAGTTAAGTTGGAGCACACTTCAAGGAACATGCAAAGGTTAAGAGGTCAACAGTTCAAGTCAACTCTTCTTCACCAGACTTTGCATGATTTGCTTCTAGTTTTAGAGGGAGTGCCACATTCATACAGGCTCAACATCTTCCACAGGGATCTACTTCAGTTATCTTGACGATGTTTTCTATAAAAAAAAGCATTCAACTCTTTTTAGAGTTAGTTCTTCCTTTCTTCTTTTTCCTTATACAAAAGAATGAGATTGTAATTCATTGTTGAGAATTTTTTCTCAATTTACAATAGTTTTATGTAGATTCAAGTATTATTTTCACTTTGGTATCGGCTATCGAAGCACCTTGTTATCAATAAAATTTTAATTATTGTATCTTCTTAATATTTGTTCCATTGTGTGTGCATGGGTGACTGATGCATATTTTTTGTAATTAATGATTAGTCCTCAAGTATGTTGTCTCATTGCAATGCATTTGAGTAGAAGATATATGTTATATGTGTGTGAGGGGGAAAAATTACGTTAGATTAAAATTCAAGATGAACAAGAATGCAATTTGACAAAGGAATCTAATCTATAGTCAAATGCACAAATCTAAAATATAAAACTCCTACACATACAAGATTAAGCTACACTATTGAAAACATAATAAGGAACATACTGATTACTAAATGAAATTAAAGCAAAAGAAAGTTTCACCATCTCGTAGTGGAGTGTATTCGCTTGGTTTTGGATTGCTCTTATCACAACGAAGCCTCCAAAGTTCGCGTGAAAAGTGTGGATGAATGAATCTCTCTCAAGGATGATCTCAACAACACTTCGTTGCATAAGGTATGCTGATTCTCTGATCCCATATTTGTGAGGAGAGAGGTTTGTTATATAGGAAATGAGATTTTGAATCGACGATCAAGATCGCGTTGGAGAATATCCAGATCAACGGTCAACATGTGTTGAGAGGATTTAGACATGAGAAGATTGTGCAAAGTTAATTGCACAATTAGGGTGATTGAAGAATACATTGGCTAGTCAGGGTTTTGGTTGATCAGTCAATAATTGATTGATTAGTTTGCAAAATTAGATTGCTTAGTTAACAATCCATGATTTTATCAATCAAAAAGTGGGTGAGGAATTTGAATTTATTTATTTAATTAATTAATTCATTTTTGGAGTTGAACGTGCAAATCAATTTTGACTTTTGCAAATATAGTTGCATTAGTTTGATTTGATTTTGATAATTGATTTGAATAGTTTGATTTGATTATTCAAATTTTGGAGGGAAAGTGTGATAATTAAATTATTATGATTTAATAATTCAATTAATTTTGAGGAATAAGATGAATTAGTGACATAATCAAATAATTAGCGTTGTTTGACTAATCAAGACGAAATAAGATAAGATTAGGACTTTATTAAATAAATGTAATTTATTTAATTGGTCAAAATGATGAAATGTGAATTAATCAAATAACGTTGTATTATTCGATTAATAGTAGAATTAGGGTTTTCAAGACTTTATTAAATAAACAATATTTATTTAATTTGTTGAGAATGATGAAAAAGTGAATTAATTAAATAATGTTGTATTATTCAATTAATAGAGGAAATTAGGATTTCAGATGCCGTTTGATGTTGTTTGATGATCATGGGATGATTTCGAGATGATTCAAGATGCTTCAGAGATGTTTCGAGTTGATTCCAAGATGTTTTGAGATGTTCTGAGTTGATACAGAGTTGTTCTAGGATGGTTCGAGTTGATTCAGAGTTGCTCTGAGTTGATTTCAAGTTGTTTCAAGATATTCTAGGTTGATTCCAAGATATTCCAAGATGTTTTGGGTTGATTCTGAGTTGTTTCAAGTTGATTCTGAGTTGTTTCAAGATGTTTCAAAGATGTTCTAAGTTGATTCCAAGATGTTTCAAGATGTTTTGGGTTGATTCTAAGTTGTCTCAAGACATTCTGAGTTGTGATAGGTGTTAAGTCAATTTTATATGTCTACATTTTGCCTCTCTTTGATACAAAGTATTGGTTGCTTTCTTTCAAAGATTCTATTTTTAAGATCAAGTTTTTTGAAAAAAATTTATGCCTTGGTGTTTCGTGGAATGATGGTAGGACTCTATGCTTCCCCGTTGAGAGGTTGACCAAAAATTTCAAGTTTTGAGGTCAGGTTCACGACTTTGTTCTATTTCCATTTCGATGTGTTTATGTCACAAAATAAGGTTTATAGGTCCTTCGTTTCTCATTCCGATGTTTCTGAGAGCTTCTAATTTGAAGGTAGGAAGTTTCCCCAAGTAGAAATTAGGGTTTCTTGAGGTTTATATAGGAATTTAGTCCTCTAGATAGCTCATTTGTGTTTTGACTCTATAGCTAATTCTTGTCGTTGGTTCTCTTGTTCTATCAGTTTTCGAGGAGCAATATTGTGCTTTGATGGAGCCCCACATTGTTTTGAGCTTGTTCGAGAGATTGGACAACCTTTAGGTGTCACTGGCCCATTATGTACCTTCTCACTTTTTTGCTTTCATCTTGTTTCGTTCTCATTTTATGCCTATGTGATGACAATATATGATGATGTATGTTTATATGATGTTTTTATTGGTTTATTATCATTATGATGTGTATTGACGATATTGTGGATGTAGAATGGTACTAATGATATTGCTATGCAGATTTGAATCAGAAAAAATGTTGATGTTTTGATAGAAAAATGATGTTAATTAGAGGAAATATTGATGATAGATAGAAATGTGATGTTAATTTAGAAGAAATATTGATGATAGATAGAAATATGATGTTAATTTTAGAAGAAATATCGATTATGATATTGCTATTAGGATTCAAGAATCAAGCATTCCCTCATCTCAAACTCCATTGGACTCCATGTTTCTGTGGAGCAGTGGTTCATAAGAACCTATCTTCCTCATGATAATGAATCTGCCCACTTAGCACTCATTGCATCTAGGTGATGCTCACAAAAGTGAAGCATTGGGCCATCCCGGGAGGTCACCCATCCCAATACTGCTCCACTCAAGCATGCTTAACCACAAAGTTTTCCCCAAGGTTAAGCCCACTTAGCTTGCAACCCCATTTGCAAAACCTTTAGCAAGTGTTGTGCCTTATGAACCATTCACTATAGATCCCCTTTAGCTCATCAATTGATAAGTAGGAGGTATTTTCCATAGTGTGTTGAATTATGATATTGCTATCAAGATTCAACCGTGTAGTCTTCGACTCAAACTCATTGACCCATGTTTCATGAGTAGTGGTTCACAAGAACCCATCTCTCATGATAATAAATGATCCACTTAGCACTCATTGAATCTAGGCGATGCTCATAGAGGTGAAGCATTGGGTCGTCTCAAGAGGTCATCCATCCAAGTACTGCTCCAGCTCAAGTGCAGTTAACCATAGAGTTTTCCCCAAGGTTAAGCCCACTTGGCTTGCAACCCCATTTGCAAAACCTTCAGAAAGTGTTGTTCCTTATGAACCATTCATTATAGAGCCCCTTTAGCTCATCAATTGATAAGTAGGAGGTATTTTCCACAGTGTGTCAAATTATGATATTGCTATCAAGATTCAATCATGTAGTCTTCGAGTCAAACTCATTGACCCATGTTTCATGAGTAGTGGTTCACAAGAATCCATCTCTCATGATAATGAATGGTCCACCTAGCACTCATTGCATGTAGGTGATGCTCACAGAGGTGAAGCATTGGGCTATCCTGGGAGGTCACCCATCCCAATACTACTCTAGCTCAAGCATGCTTAACCGCAAAGTTTTCCCCAAGGTTAAGCCCACTTAGCTTGCAACCCCATTTTCCCTTCAGCAAGTGTCGTGCCTTATGAACCATTCATTATAGAGCCCCTTTAGCTCATCAATTGATAAGTAGGATGTATTTTCAACAGCGTGTCAAATTATGATATTGCTATCAGGATTCAACCGTGTAGTCTTCAAGTCAAACTCATTGACCCATGTTTCATGAGTAGTGGTTCACAAGAACCCATCTCTCATGATAATGAATGGTCCACTTAGTACTCATTGCATCTAGGTAATTCTCACATAGGTGAAGCATTGGATCATCCCTAGAGGTCACCCATCCCAGTACTGCTCCAGCTCAAGCGCGCTTAACCACAAATTTTTCCCCAAGGTTATGCCCACTTAGCTTGCAACCCCATTTGCAAAACCTTCAACAAGTGTTGTGCCTTATGAACCATTCATTATAGATCCCCTTTAGCTCAACAATTGATAAGTAGGAGGTATTTTCCATAGCATGTCAAATTATGATATTGCTATCAGGATTCAACCATGTAGTCTTCGAGTCAAACTCATTGACCCATGTTTCATGAGTAGTGGTTTGCAATAACCCATATCTCATGATAATGAATGGTCCACTTAGCACTCATTGCATCTAGGTGATACTCACATAGGTAAAGCATTGGGCCATCTCGGGAGGTCACCCATCCAAGTATTGCTCTAGCTCAAGTGCGCTTAACCACAAAGTTTTCCCCAAGGTTAAGCCCACTTAGCTTGCAACACCAAGTGTTGTTCCTTATGAACCATTCATTGTAGAGCCCCTTTAGCTCATCAATTGATTCAAATGATTTTTTGTGAATTTTGAAATTCTCCAATTTTCTCCAGTTTCAACATCATCAGAAAGTGTCCGGGACTCTGACTTCAATGCAACTTGAATGGAGTCAATCGGAGTCCCAGAGCTCAAGATATATATGGTCAAACCTCTTGTCAACTCTAACCAGGGTAGAAAAAGGGAAAATCAAAGCTCAATAAAAACTACCAAAGTCAAAGAGCACCATTGTGTAGTGCTCTTCACGCCATGATTCCGAGAGTTTATTTCCTTACAAAAACAAAGTCCTGTATGGTTATGGAAGGTCAAAGATTGGGTCAAAGTTGTCATGATGATGTCAGCACCGGTCAGCTCAACGACCAATTAGCCATTGACACATGGCATCTCCTCATCCCTCCAATGACAATATTATTGTTGTTTATATAAAAATAATAACAAAAAATAATAATAAAAATATAAAAATATAAAAGCCTACCACTCCTCCCATTTAAAAGCCTTAATTTAAGGCCTACATGAGAAAAAGTAGGTGGGGTCTTAATTTAAAACAAAAAAAATTACCCCTATTTAAATGGGATAAATCCCTTTAATATTTAAAAATACATGTGGATGGGAGATCCCCTTTTTAAGGGGAACTTAATCATTATTTTTAAAAATCACTCCAACCAATTCACCCCCTATAATTAAGGATTAAATCCTTAACAAAATCAATCCCGCTTATATTCAAAGGTGAATTATTAAGATCTCCTAATAAATCCTGAAACGAATTATGCAATAAAATTACAAGAGGTCATCTGTGAAGATTTTATGTAAAATTGGATGGGTTATTTTAATGGGAGGATATCTCTATGTAAATAAGGGGGGATTTTCAAATAATATTTTCTATGTAAAGGGGATATTGGGAGGTTTTGAAAATCAATTGGTTATGAACCAATTTGAGTAATTTTTTTGTATAAAAAGGGTAGAATAGGGGGTGTGAGATTAAGGAATTTTCGGAAGAGTTTTTTTGGCTAAGTGTTTGAAGTGAATTTTTGGGAGAGTTGTGAGAATATTTCCAAGTGATAGTGAATTTGATCCTTATGCATTTGAAGCTTAGTTAAGCTTGTTGCATTTGTTGAAGGATTTTCTTTGTAATTCATTTTCGACCAAGGAGACAAAAATATTGTATTAGGTGGAAGATCTTGTAATAATTTTTTGGAGATTAATCGGATCGGTCTCACTCCATTGGAGCAGACCCAGAGACGTAGTCATGTTTGTGGCGAACTCCGTTATCAGATTGTTTGCATTTCCTCTCTCCTCTCTCTCACATTCTATTTTCTTCACTTTACTATTTCCGCTTAATTAACCATGTTAATGTGTTAATTTCGTTTATGTAATTTGGATTTTAAAGATTGTAAACATTAAGCATTCAATTATGCAATTAGTCTAGATCCTAATCAGATCAAGTTGGTATCAGAGCATTTGGTGACTATTATTGCAGTTGGTTTTGAATGCTAACAAGATCTAGGATTCAGAAGGGTGAAGGCAAGCTTGAGGAATATAATCCTGAGATCGGGAAGTGAAGAATTTTTTTGAAAATGTATGTGTCTGGAATGGAGGTACTCGAAGAACTCAGTGAGCAAGAGTTTCGAAGAGATTTTTGGCAGATGAGAGCTACATTATAGATGCTACTCAAAGAAAGGGAAGAATGCATGAAACGTGAAGAAGATCATGGGGACAGTAAAAGCAAGAAGAAGCAACCAGGAGGTGGTGATGAACCCCCAAAATCTCCTCCGTCTACTCCTCCTTCTCCTCCTTCTCCTTCTTCTTCTACACATTCTCTTTCCGGTAATCCTTTTAAGGGTGTAAATAAGCCTCAGATTAAATTGGATGTTAAATTTGAACTACTTAAGTATTGTGGTGAATTAGATGCTGAAAATTTAGATGACTGGATTCAGCAAGTAGAAGTCTATTGTAGAGTTCAAAACCTCTTTGACTATGCTTCCAGGATCTAGTTAGCCACTCTTCGGTTGGGAGGTTCAGCTCTTACTTGGTGGGAGAGTAGGACTAGAGAAAAAATTTCACAGCATGGTAGAGTCAATTTGTCTTGGTTAGAATTTATTAATGCTCTTAAAAAACAATTCTATCCCTTAGGTCACATGCAACAATTAATGATGAATTGGCAAGTGTTTAAACAAGGGAAAGGTCAAATTGTCCAAGAGTACACCCATAAATTCAGAAAGAAGGCTATTGCATTAAATGTACCTTTGTACACCCAGGATACTTTATTAAAGTACATAGGAGGTCTTCATTCATATCTTAGACATTCCATTTTGGTATTGAACCCTTGTAATTTGGATGAAGTGTTTGTTCAAGCTACACACTTAGAGTTAAGGGGAAAGGGTTCTTTCATTGATAATGATAACTCTGTAAAGAAATTTTCTAAGAATGCAGAGATAGGGAACGAAAAGAAGATAACTATAGTCAAGAAGGATGACAAGATTTCTTTCTCTCATTGTGACAAGAAGGGTCATGATGAAGATCATTGTTGGAAGTTGCATCCCGAATTGAAGCCTAAGTGGGCTTAGAGACAAAATCAGAAACAAAAAGGTAAGGAGAAAGCCACAAATGTTGTTATGGATCTTGGTTATGATTCTGATGATGAAACTAAGATAACAACTATGGGTTTGAAAGGTAAAGCTCCTATTTCCAGTGTTTCCTTTGATAGTTGTGCTTCTACTTCTAAAGTTAATGAGGTCTTTGAAGATAAGAAAAGGAATGAAATTTTCCACATAAGGGTTATTGCTAAGAATGTGAAAATTGATGCACTCATAGATAGTGGTTCTCAAGTTAACTTAATTTTTGAAGATGTTGTAAGAAACTTGGGATTGAAAACTACACTACATAAGAAACCTTATCCACTAGGCTGGATTTACGAGAATGATAAATTGCAAGTAACAAGACAATGCACTTTGAGATTCAAAATCAATAGTAAGTTTGTGGATGAAGTACAATTTGATGTGGTTCCACTAGCTATCTGTGGGATAGTTCTAGGTAGCCCTTATCTATATGATCAAAAAGCTATTTTCTATAGGGAAAAGAATTATTATCATTTGTTTAAAGATGGCATTCAGTATATTGTACATTCTCACAGGATTAAGACTGATCATTATTTTACAAACACAAGGAATTGAAGAGGGTGATTAATGCAAGTAAAGATTTAACTCTTATGTCTGTCAGTACAGGTGATTCTAGACATGAACTTGGAGTAGCTAACCAGGGTCAGATGTTGCAGGATTCACCCATAGTACAACATGAGGGAATGGTGATTGAAAGCATTGATGGTCCCTTGGGTAAAAATGTTTCTATTGTAGGATATCGATATGTTGTTGATTTATTCTCTTTCGTATCTAAATTATTTTTCAACTTGATGCTAGTCAATGTTTGTTTTTGAAAAGGAAAAAACAGGTTTTACAGGGACCTGAAACCACAAAGTTTAAGCATACAAAGATATAGCAAAAAATTCCAAGAGAACAGACAGCTGTCCCAAAAAGAAACGACAACAACAAAGAGACAACAAGGTCCAAAAAAGGACCGCCAAAAAGCCAGAGAGGACAACAAAAGCACTACTCCATGAAGTTCAAAAACTCCTTGACTTCCTTCTCAACTTCACTCATATCCTGTATTCCCTGCTTGAGGATTTGAACCATATGTGTAGAAGCAGGGACCTTCCTCTTCATGTTAGCCCGGGTGCGAGTCAAAATCCCTTCAGCAACATCTCTGCTACAACCTCTGTCCGCATCCAAGTCCATGAACAATGAGCCCTTTTGATTTTTTTCCAACTTTTCCACCATAGCATTAATGATAATGGTGTTGTGCCTGGAAATTTTATGATTATGCGCCACAGTGGCCCTGATATTTTGGCCAATCTTGGACACATTGCTCTCCAGCCTAGTCAATCTTTCCTCCTGCAACTGTTGTCTTTTCTCCATTAAGGGGGTGTTCTGTCCATCATTCTCCTTACGGCTCTAGCTCACCTTCTGCTCCAACTCCATGACTCTGTTGCTGAGAACTATATTACGGTCATTCAAATCACAGACTTCCTTATGGGCCCACTTAAGAGCAGTGAAAAGGCCATCAACACTTTTTTCTGCCACACTCATTATGTCATCAGACCTAAAGTTATTTGGGGTAGAATTAATTTCGTCCAGATTAATTCTGCCTAAAGTCAATGTTTGTTGATTAGTGACTACAACAATTGATGTAGATGCTTATGGAAGTGATAGAATGATGTTTATATTCAACAATGTTGTTGTAGTCTTCATTGCACTTGTGAGCTAGGTATATAGATGTATAGAGGATACATGACAAGTGGGGAGGCCAAGTCCTCACTTAATGTCAATATAGATGATACTTTTGGAGGTCCAAAAGCTCTCTAGTGGGGATGACTGCTCCAGAGGATTTTTTGTCAATTTTGAAATTCTCCAATTTTCTCCAGTTTTGGCATCATCAGAAAGTTCTCGGGACTCTAACTTCAATGCAACTCGAATGGAGTCAATCAGAGTCCCAGAGCTCAAGATATATATGGTCAAACCTCTGGTCAACTCTCAGAACCAGGGCAGAAAAAGGGAAAAAATCAAAGTCATCAAAACCAGTCAAAGTCAGCACCATTGTGTAGTGCTCATCATCATGATTCCGACAGAGTTCATTTCATAGAAAACGGAGTCTGTATGGAAGTTATGGAAGGTCAAAGATTGGGTCAAAGTTGCATGATGATGTCAGCACCCGGTCAAGCTCAACGACCAATTAGCCATTGACACATGGCATCTCCTCATCCCTCCAATGACAATATTATTGTTTTTTTTATAAAAAATAATAATAATAAAAATATAAAAATATAAAAGCCTACCACTCCTCCCATTTAAAAGCCTTAATTTAAGGCCTACGTGAGAAAAAGTAGGTGGGGTCTTAATTTAAAAGAAAACAAATTTACCCCTATTTAAATGGGATAAAACCCCTTTAATATTTAAAAATACATGTGGATGGGAGATCCCCTTTTTAAGGGGAACTTAATCATTATTTAAAAAAAAAATCAAATTGCCAACCAATTCACCCCCTATAATTAAGGATTAAATCCTTAACAAAATCAATCCCGTTTATATTCAAAGGTGAATTATTAAGATCTCCTAATAAATCCTGAAACGAATTATGGAATAAAATTACAAGAGGCCATCTGTGAAGATTTTATGTAAAATTGGATGGGTTATTTTAACGGGAGGATATCCCTATGTAAATAAGGGAGGATTTTCAAATAGTATTTTCTATGTAAAGGGGATATTGGGAGGTTTTGAAAATCAATTGGTTATGAACCAATTTGAGTAATTTTTTTGTATAAAAAGGGTAGAATAGGGGGTGTGAGATTAAGGAATTTTTGGAAGATTTTTTTTGGCTAAGTGTTTGAAGTGAATTTTTGGGAGAGTTGTGAGAATATTTCCAAGTGATAGTGAATTTGATCCTTATGCATTTGAAGCTTAGTTAAGCTTGTTGCATTTGTTGAAGGATTTTCTTTGTAATTCATCGTCGACCAAGAAGACATAAATCTTGTATTAGGTGGAAGATCTTGTAATCGTTTTCTGGAGATTAATCGGATTGGTCTCACTCCATTGGAGCGGACCCAAAGATGTAGTCACGTTTGTGGTGAACTCCGTTATCAGATTTTTTGCATTTCCTCTCTCCTTCTCTCTCACATTCTATTTTCTTCACTTTACTATTTCCGCTTAATTAACCATGTTAATGTGTTAATTTCGTTTATGTAATTTGGATTTTAAAGATTGTAAACATTAAGCTTTCAATTATGCAATTAGTCTAGATCCTAATCAGATCATCAATTGATAAGTAGGAGGTATTTTCCACAACGTTTCAAATTATGATATTGCTATCAGGATTCAATCATGTAGTCTTCGAGTCAAACTCATTGACCCATGTTTCATGAGTAGTGGTTCACAAGAAGCCATCTCTCATGATAATGAATGGTCCACTTAGCACTCATTGCATCTAGGTGATGCTCACAGAGGTGAAGCATTGGGTCATCTTGAGAGGTCACCCATCCTAGTACTACTCCAAATCAAGTACGCTTAACCACAGAGTTTTCCCCAAGGTTAAGCCCACTTAGCTTGCAACCCCATTTAGAAATATTGATGATAGATAGAAATGTGATGTTAATTAGTAGTTGATGAGTTGCTTTTCTTTGCTTTAGAGACTTCGTAGTTTTGAACAATCCGTTTTGATATAGAAAATAAATACGATGCACTAGGGTATTAATGACCAATGCGACTTTGTATATATTGCATGGAATTTGACTCTACAAATAAGGAGTATTCTTGCTCATACTAGACATATGGAAACCTTGTTAGAGTGTATGGGTGAGAAGTTTTAAAAACATGTTGGACCAATAACACAAGAGGTATTAAGAACCTAACATGTCACTGTTACACGAAATGTTCCAAAGATGAATTACACACACAGAACAAAGCAAGAATTCGCCATGGTAGTATATAAAGACCATCCAAAAACAAAAAATTGAAATGACGCTCATTTTCCCCCATTCCTTCTTCTCTAAATCCTTATGGACATCCTCAAGAGATCCTAGGAATGAGTCAATAATGTAAATCACAAAAAAAAAGACAACAAAAAGATAAAACAATGATGTATATCACTTGAAATATCTGTTTGTGGGTGGGTCTATTTATCGAATGTTGATCATGTCTATCATAGGAACATATCCATTAAGAAATATCTCAGGATGTTGTTGGGTCTTGTCAAAAAGATATGTTTTTACTTGTCTTTGTTTTAGTTCGCTTTTTGATCAAATTCTTCTGTGATTGTCTGATTGAAGGTTCCAACTGTTGATGCTTGCTTTATTTGTTTTGTTTGTTTTGTCAAAGGGTGAATGTGATGGTATGTTTATTATGGATGTTATTTTATTACGAATTGTGATGAACGGGATGGGTCTTTTTTATTTTTCTAAGTTTTATGATGTTGTTTTTGACATTTTTTGGGGACTAACCTAGGGCCTCGAGGGATCATCAAGGATAAGCCTTACCTACGTTGTACACATGAAGGCTCGTAGTTTTCTTGGTTTGTGTGTTTTTCACCTTTTCTATTTTGTGAATGTTTTCGGATTTTGTATTTTTTGACTATTTTTGGATTTTTTGTTCTTTTGACTAAGTTGAAAGAAAGCATGTTGGAAACCTAAGGGAACTGACCTAGGGTCTCGGGGGCTAATAAGCCTTGCCTATGTTGTATACATAGAGACCATGTAGTTCGACTGTTTGACTCAAAGCATAAACTATTTTTGGATAAACAACATTGATAATATGGATTGCTATTCCACTTCTATGTCTAGAGGATATGTTGCAGGAAATCTATTTGAAATAGCTATGACATTCAAGAAAATGTTGATATATTAGACTGTTTGAGTGAAGGAATAACCCCACGATGTTGTTTTATTTTTGATGTTTTCCAAATGTTTGTCTTTTGTGGTTTTCTACATGTTTTTGACTTTTTTCCTATTTTCCATTATTTTTGATCTTTTGTTGTTTAGATTACCATAATAGGATGCTCAAAGATCTAATCCATGACCAATGTTTTGAAACTGCCCCCAGTTGTAGACAAGTTGACTTTCCTTAATCAGTGACAAGCCATGGTTGGATACCCTGTTTTATTATGAAATGAAATGGGTGCAGGATGTCTGGATAATACTGATAGATAATGATGTAAGTTTTAATCAAACATAGCAACTGTTTGCCAGGTTTTCACTATGACAACTATTCTAAGAGAACCAAAGAGTGGTTTTCACTCAAAGAACATTTTATTTCTCTTTATTATTTTTCTTTCTTTTTGATTTTTTTGGTTTTTTTGGTTTTTTTTGTTTGTATTTTTTTGGATTTTTACCCTTTTTCCTGGGGTATTTTGATGTGCTTTATGTGTAGAAATTCTTGAGGTGGTTGTTGTTTAGCGGTTTAGCTAAAGGTTCTCCTTCAGGAGTAGCTAACTGATATGCCCTAGAGTTGTAGCTTGTTGTGATGACAAATGGGCCTAACCAGTTGGGCTCAAATTTTCCTTTGTCGTCTCGATTTAGTTGTACCTTTTGATTCTCTTTGAGGACTAATTCACCAACTAGAAAGTTCCTGTCCTTGATCCTTTTGTCATAGTTTCATTTGAGCTGATTCTGATAAACCTGCAGATGGTTTAACACACTCAAACATCTTTCATATAAGAGTTCTAATTCATTCAGCCTAGATACCTTATATTCTTTGTTGTTGACCATGCCTTTTAGTGAAACTCACAATGAAGGGATTTCAAACTCAATAGGCAAGAAGGCCTCTGATCCGTAGACCAAGGAAAATGGTGTGGCGCCAGTAGGTGTGTGAATATTGGTTCGGTAGGCCCATAAGGCTGGGTTTAGCTGCAAATTCCAATCATGGATGGCTTCATTAACAGTCTTTTTGAGTATTTTCAGTATGGTTTTGCTAGATGCCTTAGCTTGACCATTTCCTTGGGGGTAATAGGGCGTGGAGAATCAACAATGGATAGAAAATTGGGAACAAAGCTCTTGGATATCCTAATTTTTGAAAGGGTTTCCATTGTCTATTATTATTGTTTGGGGAATTCTATACCTGTAGATGAGATAATTCAAAATGAAGTTTGATATTTGTTTTCCAGTGATATAGGTCAATGGAATTACCTCTATCCATTTAGTGAAGTACTATGTTGTTGTGATAATGAATTTGCGCCCGTTGGATGAAGCGGGTGATATCTTTCCTACCAGGTCTAATCCCCATTGTGAGAAAGGCCATAGTGTGGTTATAGGTCTCAATTCTTGTGTTGGTGCATGAACGAGGTCACTATGTTGCTGAAATTGTCAACACTTTCTAGAATATTATATGCATTCCTGTTCCATGGAGGGCCAGTAGTATCATGTTATGAGCAGTTTCTGGACTAGGTTAAGTCCGCCAGAGTGGGATCCGCAAATACCTTTGTGAACTTCTTGTAAAGTTGTTTGTGCTTCTTTTGCGCCAAGGCACCAGAGTAACATACAATATAGACTATGACGGTGTAGGGTATCTCCTAGGATGGTAAAACGAGAAGTTCTAGGGGTGAAGGTTTTCTTTTGGGTGGTCGTTAAGTCAAGGGGTATGGTACCATGTTGGATGTAGTCAAAGGTATCTTGGTACCATTGGGAGTTAGGACCAACAAAAACACATACCAATTCTGATTCTGGGATGTCGAATGTTGGTACCAACAACTATTCCATGAGGAACTCATACTTAGGCATGTTCTATGGAATATCAAGTATTGAGCCTATTGTTTCCATTGCATCGACAACTCTATTATTGATCCGAGGAATTTTCTCAAAAGTTATTCTGATGAAGTATTCCTTGAAGCTATCCACCATTCTTTTATATGGCATCAATTTTTCATCTTTCTTTTTGTACTCATTGTTCAGTTGTATGATCACTAGCTGAGAGTCTCTGAAGTCATGTAGCTCTTTTATTCTCCATTCAATAGCCATTTTTAACCCCGTGATAAGAGCTTCATATTATGAGATGTTGTTCATGCATGGGAATGAAATCCTATAGGCCTTGGGTATACTATCTCCTTCTGGTGTGAGAAATAGAATATTGGCTCTAGATCCATGTTGAGTATGGGTCCCGTCAAAGTATAGAGTCCATTGGTCTATCTTGTCTATCATCAAGATACTCTCATTTGGAAAGTCCACTATGAGAGGTTTATGATCATCTAAGGGTGCTTCGACCAATTGGTCTGCTATAATTTGTCCCATGATAGCTCTCTTATCCACATACTCTATATCAAACTAAATTAGGATCTTACCCATTTGGCTATTCGGCCTATTAGGGCTACCTTTTCTAGTAAGTACTTGAGTGGATCTACCTTAGAAATCACCTTGATCTTTCTGTTCAGGATGTAGTGTCTCATCTTTTGTTTTGAAAACATGACTGAGAGACACACTCTTTCAATGGGTGAGTAGTTTAGTTCATAGCCCACCAGTGTTCTGTTGATATAGTAGATTTCCCTTTCTTTATTGTTATCATCTAGCTAGGCCAAGAGAGCTCCTAGTGTTGCTTGTGTGATAGACACGTAAAGTATCATTTCCTTTTCTAGGGTAGGTGACATGAGTACAGGAGGAGTAAGTTGGTACTCCTTGACTTGTTGGAATGCTTGGTCACATCTCCCATCCCACTTGAAGGTGATGTCCTTGTGTAGGATATGAGTGAAAGGGTGACATTTTTTTGCCAATTGTGCAATAAATTGCCTGATGGATTGCAACTTCCCTTATAGGCTCCTCAATTGCTTTAGTGTCTTAGGTGGAGGCATCTCCATTATTGCTTTTACTTTGGTTGGATCTACTTCAATCCCTCTTCTTGATACTATGTACCCCAATAGCTTTCCAAATGTTACCCCAAATACTTATTTCTTAGGATTGAGTCTCAGATTGTACTATACAAGATGATCAAATACCTTGACCAGGTTTTTCAAGTGGTCTTCCCTTTTGACTGATTTTGCTAGAATGTCATCCACATAGTCCTCCATGATTGTGCATAGCATATCATGAAATATTGTCGTCATTTCTCTTTGATATGTCACTCGTGCATTGTTTAGACCAAAGGGCATTACATTCCAAAAAAATGTTCCCCAAGCACAAGTAAATGTTGTTTTGTGTTGGTCATCTGGAGAGATCTTTATTTGGTTGTATCCAGAGAAACCATCCATTAAGGATAGCATCTCATGCCCTATTGTTAGATCTACAATCATGTCGATACTTGGCAATGGAAAGTCATCCTTTGGAAAAAATTTGTTCAAGTCTCTGAATTCTGTGCATATCCTTATGCCTCCAATAGGTTTGGACACTAGTACTAGATTTGATATCCATTGTGCATAGTCAATGGGTCTGATGAAACCCGCATCTATAGTTTCTTTAGCTCTACCTTTACCAGTAATGTTATTTGTGGATGCATTTTTTTGAGTTTTTGCTTGATAGGCTTTGCTCCAGGGATTACAACTAGATGATGTACCACTAATGCTAGATCTAGTCCAAGCATGTTAGCATAGGTCCATCAAAAATTTACCTTTTGGGAATTGATTAAAGTTGTGAAGTTTTCCTTTTCTTCTGGGTCAAGTGATGCAACATGGTAGGTTATCTTTGGGTCCTCTACTATGCCAACATTTATGGGTTCTGCTTCTTCTACTAACAGTGTGGATCTTTCCTAATATTATAATATGGGGAGATTGAATCTTCCATCCTCGAGTGCCTCTGAGAGGTTTTCACCTTTGGATGCATCCTTTATTTTCCTCTTTTCTGGATCCGATAGAGCCACAAGGCAGTTTTCTCTAGGGGACTGTATTTTATGTTCTTTCTTTCATTTTTGTGACTGGAAGATTCAATATCTCCACCAAAGTATGCCTCTTGTTCAAGTTCCATGATGAATCCTGCTTTGTGGTCTCCTGCTGGTATGTCTGTTTGAAGTCCCATGAACTCCATGATTGCCTCATTGTTCTTAAATTGATCCAGAACAATTGTATATTGTTGTTGATCCCAATCTATGAGTTGCGGGTATTGGAGTGGGAGGTTATTGTCTTGATTTGCAAAGCCTATGGAAGTGGATGAAGGGTTAGTATGGCTTGGGTGTCCTTTTCCCACTGAGTGTCTAGGTCATCATTGCTAGAAGAGGGAGAATCATATCCGGTGATGAAGGAAGGAGAATCCCACTTGTATTCATTAGATTTTGTACCAGAATTGTAGTAGATGTTGGGAATCATTTTAATATGTTGGAGAGGGAACCTATCAATGCTAAATTTAACAAATAAGTCTTCAATGGGTAAATCATTTTCTAAGGTATGATAGGTATCCAGTGCCTTAACACTAGTAGAAGTTTCTTGCTTCTTCCAAGAGGTTTGTCCAATTTTTGGAATAATCACATCCTTTGGCTTATAACCTAGCCCCATATTATTCTTCCTTTGTTCTACTATAATAAGATCTAACCGGCCTTGTTTGTGTAGCCCTAGGCCACCCTTTCCATTATATCCCATTTGTTTAACTAATTGATAACCTCTAGTAGTAGGGTCAATTAAAATGGGTTGCGGCTTTTCTGGTTCTTCTTGGTCCTCCTTGTAGATCATAGATGAAAATTCCTCAAATATTTCTTCATCTTGCATGTCTCCCCACCTAGTGAAGATAGTGGGCTTAGAAATCATTTGTACTATCTTGATCTCTTTTGGAACTCCATATACTCTGGGTGTTGGCAGAAGCATGCCGATGCAAAATGCTTGGTTGAAATAGAAATTCCCATTACCCTTGTCAAGTACCTGAATCTTGGCTTCCATTTTCAGTTGGTCACTTGAGGTGTTCTTGGTTGAGGTGGATAGAAGTGTGGAAGGTTCAAAATAAGAAAAGGAGTGGAATGCTATTTCGTTGCTAGGAACACATTGGGTTTTATTGTATTTCTCCTCTAACTTGGCACATAAATGAAAAGGCTCAAGATCGACATATAGTGTTACCTCTTTTCCTTCATGGGGAAACTTTAGGAATTGCTGAAAAGTGGAAGGGATTGCTTGTAAGGCATGGATCCAAGGGCGTCCGAGGAGGAGGTTGTATGGAAACTCAAGGTCCAATACTTGACAAGTGGTTTTTGTTAGGGCTGACCCTATCTGCACTAGTAACCTGACTGTCCCTTCATAATTTCTTTCTAGGTCATCGTAGGTCCTTATCGTGATGCTCTTTCCTTTATCAATCACATCATAAAAACACCCTAGTTGTTTGAAATTTTTTAAGGTACATATGTTTATACCTGCACCATTATCTATTAGTACCCGTTTGACCATGGTTTTATGAACACCAACCTCTATGTAGAGGGCTTGGTTGTGAAATGTTCTCTAGGGTAGATCTTTCTCATAAAATATTAAATGGTTACTTTGTGTGATCTTACCAACCATAGCTTGGACCTGACTAGGATTGAGGTCATTAGGGACTGCAGTTTCCAATTCCTTTTCAAGTATTTCCCTATGGGCAGGTGATAGTTTTAACAACTCCAAGATTGAGATTAGGTTAGGTGTTTTCTTTAATTGTTATACAATACTGTAGTCATTTGGTGACTTGATTTCCGGTTTGGGTGGGACTCCTTGAATTGTAACTCTTCCTCAACAGGTGGTTGCGTTACAATTATTGTCTCCACCTCGTAGAGTCACTATGTTTTCCCTATTATCATCAACTTGTGAAAGTGTTCCTAAAACTGTGTCCCCATATGTGTAATTGGCGTTATGGTACTCTTGTTTCTTTCCTTTATCATTTCCTTTGGAATGGTTTAGGATTGGGTTTGAGTATATTTGCAGGTCCTTATTCCTAGGATGATGTTCGACATCTACCTCCCCTTTGTCTATTAAATCTTGGATAAGGTGCTTGAGTCTCATGCAATTATTTGTGGTGTGTCCTTTGATCATATGGAAGTCATACAAGTCCTTATTATACCATGGTGTTTTGAAACTAGGTTCCTCATAGTTTGGATGATCATTATTTTTGAGGCAGTTTTGTTGTACTAGTTTGCGCATGATTGTTTCTAGTGAATCACTTAGTACTGTGAATTACCTTCTTGGTTGATCATACTACCTCTGTTTCCCTCCCTGATTTGTTTGCTGGTTCACAACCTGATTGTTCTTGGGATAGGTATTTTGGTTATTTTGTGCATTGTTTGGAACATAGCTTGTCTGTACCTGTGGTTTGTTTTGAACTATGTTATGTGCCTACCATAATGTCCTAGTATCAACCACTCCATCATTTGTGACATTTTTTTTTAGCCCAGACTTTAGGTTTCTCATTTGAACTAGACGAACTGTCTTTTAAGCTATTTTTTTAAAGGGAACCTCTTGCAATGAGGGCTCTCTCAATATTCAATTCCCAATGGTTTCTTCAAAGTTTGCAAGACATAACATTGTGAGTTGATAATTGATCTTAGGTAAGACATTAGTAATGAATATTTCCATCAATTCCTTGTTGGGAATGGGCCATTTACATCTACTAGCCTTGTGTCTCCATCGCTATAGGTAGGAGATAAAATATTATCCTTGATTCTGTTTATCGTGGACAAGCTTGTGATGGTGACATCTTGCTCAATGTTGAAGGAGAAGTGACTTATGAATTTGTTAGATAGTTCATCGAAGGTTTTGACTGCTAGTGTCAAATGAGTGAACCACCCCATAGCATGGCCCATAAGGCTGCGTGGAAATAGTCTCATGAGGTATGAGTCATTGTGTCATACTTCCACGCATGATACAGAGAAATCACGTATATTCTCTACTGGGTCCCCTCTTCCTTTGTATTTGTTGGGAGACCTAGGTATTTCAATTTTTTTTGGAAAGGGTATGTAGTGACAGATTGATTGAATGGGAATGGGCATATCTCTTGGATAGTATAGGTTTTTTTTTTTTTGGCTTGCATTCCTGCTACTTGTTGGGTGACAACCTCTAGCCTCATTTCCATGTCCATTTTTGGCACTTTTTTTTGTGAGTTATGTGTATACTAACCTTGTTGTCTCACCATGTTTGGGTCGTATATCAGATATTGTGAAGGTATGAGACCTTGGTAACTATTTTGGGCATATAACAGGTTAGGTCCCTGTTGGGTGTAAGGAGGGTTAGCTCCTTGTTGCTAAGATGAAGTGTATTGAAGGTTACCCTATTGATGTGTTATCGAGACACCTTGTTGGTAGGATGACTGAGGAAGGGTGCTCTATGGCACACCTTGCTGCTGGGAATGACTAAATTTAAGGTTACCCTGTTAATGCGTTATTGGGACACCTTGTTGGTAGGACGACTGAAGAAGGGAACTCTATGGTACACCTTGCTGTTGGGTAGGACTAAACTGAAGGTTACCTATTGATGTGTTATCGAGACACCTTGTTGGTAGGATGACTGAAGAAGGGCGCTCTATGGCACACCTTGTTGTTGGGCATGACTAAACTGAAGGTTACCTTGTTGATGCATTATCGAGATACCTTATTGATAGGATGAATGCAAAAGGGTGTTCTATTGCACACCTTGTTGTTGGTATTGTTGGTTTAGAAGGGGACCATGTGGTCCACCTTGTTGGTGGTATTGATTGTTCAGAGGGGGACCCTGTGTTCCACCTTGTTGAAGGTATTGAATATTTTGGGATGGGTCAATGTTTGAGGTATTCTGAGGTATATAATTTTCAAGAGGAGGATTGTTGTTTGGTGGTTCATACTATGATGGACCTCCTTGATATAGTTGTGCTACTACTACTTGTTGAACTTGAGTTGGTCTTCTGAATAAAGGGTTCTCTTTGGGTTGACCATCGTTTTGTGAGAAAATAGGTGGCATGTTTGGCATCTCTAGAGGTTTGGTTATCTATCTTAAAACTAAGTTATCCCCTAAGGGAATAAGGTTGACATCCTTAAGAGCTTCTATGTTGAAATCCACCAGTAATTTAGCACCACTTTGTGCTAACACTAAGAAATAGGAGTTTGGATCCTTTCTCAACAACCTGTCTATTAGTTTAAGAGCCTTGGGTTGTTGGAATGTTCGAACAATTCATCCTCATTTATTTCTTCCTCTGTGTCTACCTCCTCGATAACTACCCTGTTTGGGTCTTGGCTATTTTGTTCAATTACCTCCTTCTATTTGTGGTTTAGTTCCTCTTCATTGAAGGTATTTTTGTACATAGGCCTCTTTTGTGGTGTTTCATGAAGATTAGTTGGCCTATAGTCCCAAGGGATACTTTCATCATTTATGGCATTGTTTGGTGGGATGCTAGTGTTGGTTTTGTTTACTTCCATTTTCTTTCTGTGTTGTGATCTCACGGTTGTCATAAACAATTACCAAGCTTTTGTGATTTTTTTTCTTGACTCCTAGATTCTCTAGAAAATACGTGGCCTATTGGTGCAAAGCGATAATATAAGTGCTCTAGTCAATTTTGGCGGTTGCGATATCTCCTTGAGAAGAAACCTTTGGAAATTTTTTTTGTAGGGTGATTCTTTGAGAGCCTAAGTATATTTTTTCGCTTAAGGATCTTGATTTTTCCAGACCTAAGGATATTTTTCTTTCCAAAAAGCATGAGGGGTGTATATTTATTGCCATGTAGGTGGTGATAATATAGGTCTTCCAACTGCTAGGTTTTCCTTTTCTTCCTCTTCGTCTAAGATGATGGATGCAGTGAGAAATTGACAGGGTGTTTCATTCTTCTCAAATATGAAAGTTCTCAAATTGCTTATGATGTCAGTTTGGGCACCTTCAATATCTATGTTACCTAGCTGAAAGATTGGTGCTACAAGGCCTGGTTGTTGAACGAGAGTTGTGGGTCGCCAGATGGTCATAAGGTGTGGTGGTGTTTTGGGGTGGTTTTCTATGAAACTCAAAAACCCTAAGGCTTGAGTGTTGTTTTAGAATGTGGCTACTTTTTGGAAATCAAAATGCTGAAGAACTAGGGTCAATATTCCACTTCCTGGTCTAGAGGATATGTTGTGGGAAAGATACTTGAACTATCTATGAGTTCCAAGTAACTATTGATATCATATACTTTTTGAGTGAAGGAATGATCCTAATGTTTTGTTGGATTTTGATTTCAAATAAGTAGTATGAGAATAATGGGTGGGAGACTTTGTGACCAATTTGATTTTCCAAGTGTTTGTCTTGAACAATGACCTTATAACTTCAGTTTATCTTCCTAAATGTCAGAAAAAATATTGTGAGTTTGGAATGGCAGTTTGTAACCTTTATTTTGTTTCCTCTGTGTTTTTGAGTATGGAAAATGATAGAACAACAATGGAATGACTCAAAAGTATGGACTTTATGTGACTTGAATGTCTATAGCTCAAGTTGTGAAATCACAACACCCAAGCCATAGTTACCAAAGTGTTTACTTTGATCAATGCAAGCTGAAAATAAAAACTAAAATGTTTGGAAACCTTTAAGGATAAATCCTTTCAAGGAGTGAAAACATAGGGCTTCTTTCACAAGCATACACTAATTCAAAGGGTTTGTGGTTTGACTATCTTATTCAATGTTTGTTTTGATGTGTTCTTTTTCTTTAAATCAAACACAAAATTTGATGTCACAGTTGTTTTTTTGAATGTAATTGGGAAAGTTGAACATTAACAAGCACTTTAAAATCCTAACTCAAATGGGTACACATTTCTTAGTAGGCCTACCAATCATCCCCATGACGATTAATCCAAGAAGATGGAATGGACAAATAGTCTATGTCAAGGAAATGTATCATCTTGACATGACAAGCAAAAGAGTCCCTTCCCTATTTGCTTTATTGCCTCAACCAAAAATTGAACATGGTAAGTAACTTATTGGAATGGTGCTATTCCCATGCATTACTTTAAAATACTCTTTTGGGTAAATGGATGACTTCTAAAACAATTGGATCTTAGTCATGTTCTAGGGATATTATTTTTGGGAACCTACACATGTGGCATTTTTTTCAATTAAGAACCTTCTAGCCCTTGCGGGTTTTGACGCATCATGAGGATACTGAGGAATAATATGTTGGTATAGGACATCCGCACCCGGTGAGTGATGAACTTTCCTCACTCACAAAAGATTGATATAGTAGTCCAGAATGAAAGTGCTGCTTGGGTCACCCATGAGTCCTCCAAAGTGGGAGATTCCTCAAGTAGGAAGACCCTCTAAAAAGGTATGCTTGAAAAAATTGCAAAGCTCAAAATGTCCTTAGTCACCCTAGATCGCAAAAAGGTGTGAGGGGAGAAGAAAAAAAATTATCCTTTCCAATCAATGAATACACGACATACAATTCATAGCAAATTGATTCATTTTAAACACCTCGAGTGGTGTTATCCCCAAAAATATGTGAATAACATAAACACAATGTTCTTTTTTATTTTTGCACCAACTGAAGTCTTCAAGACATCAAGCAGTTAAGATAGAAATGGTGTGAAAACAACAAGAACAATATGTTCATTTTAAGCCCCAAAATTGAAGTGTTTCTAAGAGAAACAGGCTTGGTCTTAACGGGTCAACAAATGTAAATTGAACGTGCATCAACAAAATGGAAAATGCTTATGCTCTTTTTATGCACCAAATTCAAAGGTTCCTAATTATGAAAACATGAAATGTGTTCATTTTTAGAGCCCAAAATTGAAGTGTTTTATGCTCTTTTTATGAGCACCAAATGAGAGTTTCTAATTTAGAAAGCTTAAAAATGGTTCATTTTAACAACACCAAATCAAATGTGAGTTTGTGTTGTTCATTTTAATGCACCAAAGTTCCTATCTTAGAAAAGCTTCAAATTTGTTCAATTCTAAATAGCACCAAAATCAAATGTGAGAGTTGTTCATTTTAGAGCACCAAAAGAAAGTTCCTAACTTAAAAAAGCTTCAAATTGGTTCATTTTAAACACCAAAATCAAATATGAGAGTTGTTGGTTGTTCATTTGAATGCACCAAAATAAAGTTTTTCCTAAGTTAATTAAAAAAGATTGTTGCTCCAAAAATATTGGACCGTTCGTCTTCCTTGCACAAAGGTGTTAGTTGTTTTCATAAAAAAAAAGTGCCATAAATCCTGCAAGATCTTCCCAAGAGATGTTAGAAACTTTCCAAATACAACACACAATCAAATGTTAGGGTTAGACAATTGATTAAGCATAAAAAACCCTACAACCTAGACCAAATTGTGAGGTAAGTTAACTTTAAGTGTACCAATGAAAAATTTAAATGCATAAAAATTAAAAACCACCTACACCATTGCAAAGATCATGAAATTCTACCCCATTTTAAAAAAAAGAGATTGAAAAATACTTCTGTATGACCAAGATATGGTCATTTAAAGATAGGGTAAACAAAGGTCCTGATTGCAAGTCAATAGCATCCTTGTTAGAAGCAAACACGAGTTTCTTACAACAAATGCGACCTTCCCATAGAAAATGTGACCTTCTTAGAGAAAAGGTGACCTTTTTATAGCAAAGGCGAGTTTTTGGGCCTGGCAAGGGCAAATTTCTTCTGGGCAGTGGTGTGGAACACCTTTCAGAATCCCTCAAGAGCCCTTTAGCTTCAATTAAACTCATGAAAACATTAGTATTGAGGACAATTGGTCCCACCAGGTGTGCTAGAATGTGTGAGGGGGAAAAAGGATGTTAGATTCGAATTCAAGATGAACAAGAATGCAATTTGACAAAGGAATCTAATCTATAGTCAAATGCACAAATCAAAAATATAAAACTCCTACACATACGAGATTAAGCTATACTATTGCAAACATAATAAGGAACCTACTAATTACCAAATGAAATGAAAGCAAAAGACAGTTTCACCATCCCGTAGTGGAGTGTATTCGCTTGTGTTGGATTTCTCTTATTACAGCGAAGCCTCCCAAGTTCATGTGCAAAGTGTGGATGAATGCGTGGTTGATCAAAGGAATGAATGAAGCTCTCTCAAGGATGATCTCGACAACACTTTGTTGCATAAGGTATGTTGATTCTTCGATCCCATATTTGTGAGGAGAGAGGTTTGTTATATAGGAAATGATTTCGAAATAACGATCAGGATTGCATTGGAGAATATCTAGATCAACAGTCAACACGTGTTGAGAGGATTTAGACATGAGAAGTTTGTGCAAAGTTGATTGCACAATTAGGGTGATTGAAGAATAGATTGGCTAGTCAGAGTTTTGATTGATTAGTCAACAATTGATTGATTAGTTAGCTATTGATGGTTGAGTTAGCAAAATTAGATTGCTTAGTTAGCAAAATTAGATTGCTTAATTAGCAATCCATGATTTTCTCAATCAAAAAGTGGGTGAGGAATTTGAATTAATTAATTTAATTAATTAATTTCTTTTTGGAGTTGAATGTGCAAATATATTTTTCCTTTTGCAAATAGAGTTGCATTAGTTTGATTTGATTTTTGATAATTGATTCGAATAGTTTGATTTGATTATTCAAATTTTGGAGGGAAAGTGTGATAATTAAATTATTATGATTTAATAATTCAATTAATTTTGAGGAATAAGGTGAATTAGTGATGTAATCAAATAATTAGTGTTGTTTGACTAATTAGGACAAAATAAGATAAGATTAGTACTTTATTTATTTTTTATCAGTAAATAGTTGCTAAGGGGCAACACCCATTTTATTGATTTTCAAAATGAAAATTACATTTTGACATCTCTGGCACAAGAAGCATGTCAATAGGCCTCACACACCATTTAAAAGTTCCCCCCTTTCCTCATTGCTAGCAACCCTCAATTTTCCTCTGTCCGCAAAATTGCTAGCAACCCCCAGTTCTTCGAAATATTTTACATTGCATTTGTTATGGGCAACCAAACCATTGCAAAATATCTTCTTTTTCTTTTTCACCTCCACCCAAGCTTCATTGTTATCTTCTTTGGATTGTTGAGGATTTTTTGGTGTTGTAGGAGGAGAAATGGAATCCCCACTTGCGCATGAGTGTGGTAGGTTGTCGAATGAAGTGACATCCTTTAGATTTATCCCAGGATCTGAAGTGTCCACCGAATTGGGAGGTGACATTTGATTTTCCTCTAAACCATCACCGTGAATCTCATGTTCTTCAGGGGAATTTGAAACAACTACATAGTGCTTTGGAGTAGCATTCTTCCACCATGTGGTAGTGCACAAAACCTTTGCTTTGTAGTGAGGACAATGTGCAGCAAGGTGACCAGTGTTGATAAATAGTAGAGGACCCAAAGATAACCTACCATGCTGCATTACTAATCTTATCTTATTATTTAATCTAGTGACATAATCAAATAATTAGTGTTGTTTGACTAATTAGGATGAAATAAGATAAGACTAGGACTTTAATAAATAAATGTAATTTATTTAATTGGTCAAAATGATGAAACGTGAATTAATCAAATAACATTGTATTATTCGATTAATAGTAGAATTAGGGTTTTCAAGACCTTATTAAATAAATGGTATTTATTTAATTTTTCGATAATGATGAAAAAGTGAATTAATTAAATAATGTTGTATTATTCAATTAATAAAGGAAATTAGGGTTTTAGATGCCATTTGATGTCGTTTGATGATCGTGGGATGATTTTGAGATGATTCAAGATGCTTTAAAGATGTTCCGAGTTGATTCCAAGATGTTTAAAGATGTTCTAAGTTGATTCAGAGTCGTTCTGAGATGTTTCAAGTTGATTCAAAGATGTTCCGAGTTGATTCCGAGTTGTTTCAAGATATTCTGAGTTGATTCTGAGATGTTCTGAGACATTTTAGGTTGATTATGAGTCATTTCAGGTTGATTCTGAGTTGTTTCGAGATATTTCGAGTTGATTTCAAGATGTTCCGAGACATTTCAAGTTGATTTTGAGATGTTTTGAGTTGATTATGAGGTGTTTCGAGATGTTTTAGAGATGTTATGAGTTGATTCCAATATGTTCCGAGACGTTTTGGGTTGATTCTGAGTTGTGATAGGTGTTAAGTCAATTTTATATCATGTCTACAATATGCAGTTCATAAATTGTTTCATGAATGCTAGGATTTTTGTTGTGAGAACATTCTTGGTTTTACTTATAAATTTATAAGAAATTGACCTTATCAAATATTGATGTGTGAGAATGTAAAACATTTAGTTGTGTGAATACTCGTTAATATTTTGAGAGAGTTTGTGTGTTGAAGTTGTGATATAGGTTTTAATCATTGGCGCATCACCTCCTAGGGTTAGTAAATCTTTTCATTTTAGTTCTTCTCCCTATTTTCCTAATCAAGGAAATAGTTTTTAGGAGGTTCATCAAGGGAACTAGCCCTCTGGAGGTTCATCCTCACCATAAACAACCCACAACTTGAAGATGATTGCATGTTTCACAGGATAATTGATTTTACACTTAGCTAGGGTGCTATCCTCATGAAGACAATAACAAAATAATTGTTATAAAAAAAGGATTCAATATCTTCAAAATTCAAGGAGCATATAAATTTGGTGTAAAAATATATTAGATCATAATGTTTTTGCAAATATAGGCGTTTTTCTAGAGAATTTTTGATGCAGATCAAAGACCAAGACCCCAATTTGAGGTGTTGATCTTCACAACCTCCACATTAATTCCTTTTCAATCCATTAGAAATTAATTCTCATAGGGAAATAAAGAAGAGCCAAATTTTTTTGAAAAGAAAATAATCAACCATACACTTATATGCACAAAAAACTATCAACATACCACTTTTCAGTATCAATTTTAAATACATAAACACCTTCCACTTTCCATGAAAAATTGTCCATTAAGAGTTCCCACCTTTATCTACAAGAATGCATGCTCACTGTATTTTTCTACCAGCTATAACATGTTACAATTCAAGCCAAACTATTAGAAAAATCTTTTTCTAAACACTGGGGCTTTGATCCCTTCCAACAATTTTTCTTTAATTTTCTCTTTTTATAAATTCCTTTTATGAGATTCTCAATTGTTATAGCACACATTCAAACAAGAGGAAAATAAATTCTGAAATAATATCTTGAAATTATTTGAGAGCTCCAAACCAAGAATTCCTTGCTCATGAAATGACAAAGATTTAAAACAGTGCTGATTTTTTTTTTTTTGACAAACACTTTTGCATACAACTTCCAAAATGAAATTAAACAATCTAGAACAATGCTACAAGAAATATTTACAATCAAAAATCTCAAATCAGATCTAAGAGGCCTCAAATCTATCACCTGCAACAATATATACAACCACAAAGCTTTGATGCTACCTCCAAGATGTCCCAACTAGTCTTCACCATTATTTCTCTTCTCAAACTCTTGATTTTTCTCCCATTTATTTTTCTGTTCTTCTCTTTTCTCACTTGGGTGTGGTTACCTCTATCCTAGATGCTGCACTTTCATTCACTCCCCTTTTTCAAGCATTTTCATTCCCCACCTTAAGCCTTCATCATTCATCTCCAGCAGGAAATTTGAATTATTTTCTAAAATTATCCTCCACTGGTTCACTCCACCACTCCACTACCAGGCATCCAAATTATTTTTCCTCATTAATTGCTGAAAATTTTAATTTCAAGAGGAGTTACAAATGCTAAACATGGTCTCCTCATTCCTGGGCATTGGAATTTTTCCTCCTCCAATCTGGTGAAGCAAAATTTATTTTATGAGCCATAAAATGCATGAAAATCAAGCCTTAGGTGTCATATATGCAATAGGCATTAGAATTAAATTTTTAATAAGCTTTAAATGTGTGAAAAATTCCCCAAAATCATGCCTGCAAGACCAAAAAATCAAATCAAATAAAATTTAATTCTTTTTGTGTGGTGCAGGATCACTCATGCACCTAGATGCTCTCGCATCAATTTTTGAAGCATTGATCAAAGCATAGTCCTATGCACTACATTATCCATAGTTAAGGTTGTGGTATATAGATGAAACAACTAATCTCAATGCTCCTAAGTGTGTATATTACATATAGATAAGAGGGCTCTTGAATTTCATACATGATTTTTAAAAATTATTTTCCATCGTGATGTTTGTTGAATGCATCATATAAAATGGTTTTTACTAGAGGATACTTTAATTTACAATTTTTTTTTTTTTATAGTTTTTTTGAATTCTCTTTATTGTCAAACATAACTTGTGGGAAGAGGTATTAGTTATGGTGAGTTCATCAAGGTTCCATAGAAATGGTATTGCCAAAGGATGAATTTTTCTTTACTATTTTTTTCATTTTTAAAGTCTTGTATTTTTATTTATTATTATTATTATTATTTTTGATGAAATATAAGTTATCTCTCAAGCATGAATGTCCTTAAGATTAATGGATTTTATTAGTTCTTCAAGTTCATTTACATGAGTTGTAGCGAACCTATATGCTCTTGAGGCATACTTTACTATAATGACATTGGGGGCTTGCCAATTAGGCTCAAATTTTCCATTATTTTCCCTATCCTGGTTTGTGTTCCTCTATAAGGACCAGGTCACTAATTTCAAAGTCTCTATTATGGAGACATTTTGTAGCTATTTTAGAGAAAAAATTGGTAGATTTTAGGACATCTAGATCTATGACGTGATGTTCATCTAAGATTTTGATTCATGCAAGCATGTAGTCTAGTAGTTATCCTCGTCATTGAGATGTTGCAATGGTATATGCAAGGAGGGAATTTTGATCATGAATAGTCAGATGGATTTAGCACCATAGAATAATGAATCCTATGGGAATACAACTAATATTATGATATGCCTATAGGGTAAAGTGGAGTTGCAAGTGCCAACCATGACTAGTGTCATTGATGATTTTCTTGAAGAATTTTATAAGAGTTTCATTTGATACCTTAGCTTGATCATTTCCATAAAGTTTATCAAGACCCTCTCATTAGTACATTAAACCTTACTCATTAAGCTAAAAATAATAATTTTTGATGGTAATAATTAACTAAAGGATAGTATTAATTAAATTTATTTAATTATTAAGTTGTGCTAATGATAATTATGAGAATTAAAAAAAATAAAAATACAAGAGAATGATAATTAAACATTGGATAATGATATGATAATAATAAATAAATTTTGTTCATGCCAAATAAATTAAAATAAATAAATAATATAATAATAATTTTAATAAATAAATTTTATTCGTACAAAGTAAAATTAAAACAATAAAATATATAAAATATAATTGAATCAAATAATTTAGATAATAGCTAAGTGATTATAGTTTTGTTAAATGGTAGTTAAGTGATTATTTAACCATTTTTGTTAAAGAGTAGTTGAACTAAATTATTTCTAAGATAAGATGAGTTGAATAATATTTAATTTCTTAAATTTATTTAATAGCTCAAGTTAATAAATGTGTTTGTATGGTGATTTTTTTTTTTTTTTATGAAATTATTCTCAACTAGTTAATGAGTTAAGTAGGGAGATAACTCCTCCTCAGTAATAGTTAATTGCTAAATTATCTTCCTTGATAACATTGCTATGTGGAAAAAATATTTTTCAATTATTTGTTCTCCACCATTTTATAGGATTAATTGGTGGAGATAACTCCAAACTTTATAAAATTAAAATTAAATGATATTTATATAAAAAAAGAAAAATAGAGAAAATGTAATAAATAAGAAAGGAAGAAAAATGAAATGGTTATCAAGGTAATAGGAGAAGGTTATAAGAGTTGGTTTTCAAGGTAAGACCAAGCTTCGAGTTTTATGAAAATTTAGATACATATTTGATTTCTTGTTCATTCTTCTTCTTATTTTTGTCTTGATGAATAAAAAAATAAAAAATAAACCAAAAAAATTATGTTATTTTAAATTTTTTTTATCCATTATGTAAAAATTTTCTATTTTAGATTTGAGATATTTTTTATTTAAAATTTATTAAATAAATATGAATTTCTTGATGAAATTGTGAAATTATATAATTGAAAACAAGGAAATGAAATGTAAAATTTTCCAATATAGATGTTAATCTAAATTTGTTGAACAATTTAAACTTAGATTTTTATATCAAAAAAATTCTTGTTGTTTGATTGATTCAATTTTAAAATTTATTTGAAACAAGAGAATTGAGTTAATGAAAGAGGAAAGAGGAATGCCATTCTAAATTTTATATAACATTAAGTATTCTCAATATTTAATAATATCATACAAAACAAAACTAGTAACTAATTTAGGAAGAAAAATAAATGTATGTCTATATATCTATAGATTTTTTATTTGATTCAAAAAGTTAAAGGAAAAATTATGTTAAAATTCACATCTATAAGTTAGTATTTGTATATTCATTATTTTGAGCAACTAAAAAAATCTAGAATATAGATGACCAGTGTCTGTGTGTATAGATGTAAATAATTTTATTTAGCATCCCCTTAGGCCGCAACATTTTATGCATGATCTACAAGCCTTTTAAAGCATACAAAATATACATACACATGTCACAACCTCTTATAGCTTAGGCCATATTTATTATAAAAATAAAACAAACAAACAAACAAACAAACAAACAAGTAATGCATATATATATATATATACATTAATAAATAAATAAATAAATTATAAAATAAGGACAATACTAAGAAGGTACCTATTTGACATTCAATAATCACTTATAATTGAGCATGAAAATGATAAATTAAATGAAATAATAAGCAATATTATCACCACAAAACCTCATATTTCTCCATTGACATTGGACATGCTTCCATGATTTGATATGTGGATTGCTCTTCTTACTTGGATTTCCTTTAATAAAAAAATGGATTAGATGATAGTGTTGAACACACCAGAATACTGAGGGGGTGGGGGTGAATCAATATACTTCAAATTTCAATCCCAATTAATAACTACTGAAGCTAATTCATACCAATTAACCATTCACCCACTTAATCAAAACATGAAACAAGATAAGAATCCACACAAGAACACAGTTGACACTAGATTTACATGGAAAATCCAATAGGGGAAAAACCATGGTGAGAAATGTTGCTAGGAGCTACTATCCTAATCCAACCTCACAAGTAAATAATAGTTACAAATTTGTTTTAGGGTTGCAACCCAAGGAAGCCACTACTCCCTATTTGTACAACTTTTTTTTAGTGGCTATAACCCAAGGAAGCTACTACTCCTTGATTAAAAAGAGAAACAACCAAAATATGACTGACTTTATGGCTTCATCCACCGATAGTCATCAATTTTACACATTAGGTTTGCAACAAATCTTATCACACTCTGCTCATGTACTTATACATCTTCACACTGGTACATTTTGACCCATTTTTTGACGAGCGTCCATTGAAATTCCGACGGCCGTTCGTCGCTATTATTGCGTTAAAATTTTGACGACATTTGAAACGTCAAAATTTTGGCCCGGCATCCAAGCTCATCAAAAAATGGGTCAAAATGTACCAGTGACACACTTCCATAACTCTCTTCACATCTTTGATCTTCTATATATCATCCACACACATGAAAAATATAAATTTAGTCTGTCATAAACAATAAATTATTAAACTTGTAGGATGTCGGCCTACATCTTCATTGGTGATATACAAAAATGCTAAAGCATTATTTACATTTCTCTTAGATGAGTCAACATGACCCATACAAAATCTTCAAATAATCCTTGAACTCCTCTCACACTTGAACTTGTGGTACACATCATTAACTTGTCTTAGTCGACCTCAACAAAAGCATATCTTCACAAAGTAATTTGAAACAACTGTGCAATAATGGAAATAAGAAAGATCTTCATGCACTTCATATCTTAGAAACTATGAGATATATGGAGTGTCCACACAAACTCATACCACTAATATTCACAATTTTCTACTGTTGCAAGTATCCAAACATATGTTCTATAGAAGATTAGACATCTATAACCAACTGTATCACTCTGTCACTTGAAAATTGAACTTGCAGAGTGCTAAAACTTGAAACTTCAATATAATATGCATTAGAAATTACTAAGTATGTCCTCAAATAATCTTGGCTAAAACTTCACAACTGGAGGAATGTGGAGCATTCCAACAAGTCTCCCGAGCCACTTTTCTCTACCATAGAATAGATTGAAACTCTGTCACTTCTAACTTTCACCGTAGAAGGATTAATGACATGAAAAATTGGATATAACACCTTCACATCTCCATGAGCTTAACTTATGAACTGCGAGACTAAATATTTCTTTGCGGAAGGATGCAGACCAAAACACCGTCTTTGCCTTAGAGTATATATTGTGAATACCTTAGAAATTCTGCAAATTTCCATTGAGTGTGGTACACCAAACTGGAAAAAATCATTGTAGGCACACTAAAAACATATTAGGATATGTGTTCCCACCTCTACATCATACTTCACAAAAAATTGATTGTTAATCTTACATACACTACAATGCTGACTTACACCTTGCACATTGGCATTCTTTGGAGCATATACAAACTTAAGCATACTTTTGAAATCAATGACAATCAAGCTTATCAAGCTACAACAATATACCCCTTTGTCATTGATGGAAAAAACAACTGATGTGCATAAACACTCGTCCTTAGATGCAAATTTTTCTCCCCCTTTGACATCAAGGGAAAAGGGGTAATAATTTTTTTTTTGTACATGCAAAGGTTATAAGATCCCCCTTAATCTATACAACTTTTACTCCCTTTGAGATGAATTTCGGTCACTTCATTAACAACAATATCCTTATATCTACAAAAATTTCTACTCCACATATACACAAAATTGAAAAGAAAGATATTTTACATAAAAACAAACTCAGATCACTTGCATGGTAGAATGGTCTTATAAATTGAATTGAGATGGATCAATTTTTTGTCCCAATGTTTCTTTCTTGTAATTAGGATTTGTACTTTACAAGTTAACTACACATATGTATCTTCAGTTTCTATCAAAGAATATGGTGTCTTGTATTTTAGAACCACACCATTACCTTCCATACAAAAGTCCAATGAGTGAAGCCAACCTTAGGCTCACTACTTCTCTTAATTATTTTACCTGAAATTTAAAATGCTCCCTTTGATCTTGTAATTGTTGTATCTGGGAGTGTAGGATGGCACCATCACTATCTTGTACATGATCATATGTTGCAGCCACATTAGTGATCTACACTTCAATGACAATGATCTGATCCTTTATACTCTTTGTTGTTGCAGGCCACTTCAGAAAGAGAACATATAACACTTTTTCTTCCTCCAAACACTTCTAAATATCCTTGATGCAGGATTGCAACTTGGTAAATACACTATCACTTTTCATATGAATTTGTTAGTCTCGTTTCATTGAATTTTTTTTTTCCTACTTCTCCATATGAGATGAATAATTCTCTAAATACTCCATTACCTACTTTATCTGTTGTGTAGGGGAAGTGATGTATCCCCTTTTGATTCAATCAATTTCTCTTCCAACACTTTCATTGCCTCTTCCAAAGCTCCCGTACTCTCTACCTATTCTTGTAGCAATTCATTCCTTATTTTGGAGTGGAGTATATCTCCCAGCTTCAACTTGTGAAGGGGAGACATACCAGAAAAATTGAATTATCCATAAAATGTACGAACATGCAACAATTCAGGAGACACTATTGGTTGAATTTTCATTTCATGAAACAATAAATCCTTTATTGAGTCCACTGAGTATGCATATGACTTCTCAAAGATTTCTTCTTCAACACTCTTCTCCTTCTCCTTATATTTTACCTTCTCCTTTTCTTTCTCCATTTCCTTCTCTTTTTTTTCTCTATTTCTCTATCCTTTTCCTTACTGGATACATCTTGATCCTCTTGTTGACTAGATACACCTTACTCTTCTTGTAGAATAGAGACAACTTGCTCATTTTTTTTCATAAAAAGGGCATATTAATAATTTCTTTCTCATCTAGAGGCTCTTGTACATTCATTTCAACATTAGTTTTCACTTCTTCAATGATATTATTTGTGATTTATTTTGTTTCTATCTAGATATTTTTTCTAACATTATCATCCATGCTCATAAGAAGATCTATCCTTCGCTTTGTGCGAAGTTCTTTGGCTTTCTTTTGGACTACCTTCTCCTTTTCTGCTTGAGAGACAAACAACACAACCTTTTTTATTGCCTATTGTATGAGTTCTTCATCTACTTTGATTGCATTCTCTCTTCCCTATCTCAAAGCCTCATCTAGTCTTTTTAGAGCCTTTTCAAAATTTTCATTGAAAGATATGTTATGTTTGAGCATATATACAATGAGATCCTTTTCAATGGTCTTTTGATCTTTCAGAGTGACTTCCAAATGGAGCTCTATAGTTTCATTCAACAAACCATGACTAAAATTTCCATTCAAGATAGCTTCAAACTCAAGGGGTTCATATGTAACTGGAGGAGTTTGCTCCATTTTTTCCTTTTCTAGCTTCTTCCCTTTCTTTTATGCTTGGAGGAGTTTTTGATGTGGCTCTTTTCCTTGCACCAATTGACTATGTAGATTTAGAGGGTTGCAGAGTAGATGCACCAACAAAAGTGGATCTACTAGACCTTCTTGGCTCTTTGTTGTCTTCCAGAGGAACAAATTTAGCCTTAGAACTCTCCGAAGGGGCATCAAATGAATAATTTTGAGGCAAACCCCATTTCTTGTGCTCATCTTTGTGTTTTTAAAAATGCTCCTTATCATGCTTCTTATACAACTTATCCATTATCTCTTCATATGTGCCAAATCTTTCAATAGTTGTATCTTTTGGATTTTTTGGAAGGATATCCACATATCCTTGGACATATTCAGGTGCAACATCATAAGGAAACTTGGGAATCCATGAGGTTCTGGGCTCCATTTCTTCCATGTAACAATGATCCTTATCCACCATGAATGTCACTTCATTCTCATATTTTTGGACCAAATCAGAGGGTATCCTATGTCTACTTTGCATCTCTATTTGCAAGTTTTTAAAGAATCCCCAATATAAAGTATTGTGTGATTTCTTATCTTAGAAACCTTTTATATGTTTCTTGATTTTTGTTGCTATCGGAGAAAACTTATCCCATATTTTACCTTTAAATCCAGGTAATTCATTAAAGAAAAAGAATGTAAGGAAAATTATCAATGAACCAAACCTAAAATTATATGTGGTTTCTTTTTAATTCTCCATCATATTCTCCCTCAATATTTCACATAGATAAAAATTGACACCTTCCTTCACCATATGAATTGTGGTGGTGATGGAAAAACCTTCTCTATGTTGGAAACGAGCAACACTGAGAGGGGGGGTGAATCAGTGTTCTACAAAAAATAACTTTATTATTCTAATCTTCAATCCACTTAGAACAAACAATCAAAAGAAATATGCAGGAAAAGAAAGCAAACAACCATAACACCATAACACAGAGATTTTTACGTGGAAACCTTGTTAGGGGAAAAACCATGGTGGATGGCCAATCCACAATATGATATGAGTATACCCAAAAGAAAGATTACAATATGGGAATGCACTTGCATTCAGGCGCACTGCCTAGAGCTCACTGCTCAAAATAGAGAGGCACACTGCCTTACATAATTTTTGGATTATATCCAAGAAAATGAACAAAAAGAATAGCATCTATATATGCTTGATTACAATTCTAGTTAGGCTCAACAGTTGATCTTCTATCCTTCAGACTAATTTTGCACTTTTGCTCTTCTTTTCTCTGAATTGCACCACAAAAAAATTAATGCACAAGTGAAACTGTGCATAATTGCTCAATCACCCTTATGATATTCACAATACACATCAAAACACCTTCTACATTCATACAAATGATATATTCAATCGCTTATATATATTCGTGACTAAGATTTAATCGCTATAAGTCAGCTCCAAAAAAATAGAAAAACATTTGCAACTGTTGACTCAAATCATGAATAGTATTCAATGTGCATCCAAAACGGTCGATCACAACTTAGCTCAGACCAAAATAAAAATGCACAAACACAAAAAAATTTGAGCAAACACCCCTTGAATATCCGTGACACATTATGTCAACTGGGTCGGCCTCCAAACACAGATGAACAAAAGAATATCCAACCAGATCTCCAGACTTGCACACAACTTGATATGAGGTACTGGGATTTTTAGACAACAAAAGACATGGATTGACCAACCTCTCCTGAGATACACAACTCAAAATATCAACAGAAAATCTGCACGTGAGTTGATGAAAACAAAACTGTTGGATGCTCTGCACTACCTTGATTGTCTTTCATCTATCTGCCGGTATGAGAAATTTATGACATGAAGATCCAATTACCAACTAGGGTTTCCATCAATGACAACACTAGATAACATTTGTAGTGTCTCTTTCCAACAATCTCCCCCTTTGGCATTGATGGCAACGCTTGGTGAAAAATGACTAAGTGTTAGATCAGTACCAACATGAATTACACTGCCACAAAAAAACTTCAAAAATAAACTTCACTCTGAGCTTCGAAATGCAACTCCCCCTAAGATGAATGTACATTTTTCACTATACAACTCTCTCCCCCTTTGAAATCAATGGAAAAAATTGGGGAAATGGAAAAATGTCAAAATTTCAAACTGTACAAAACTTACACAAATTTGAAAACATTTGCAAAATCTCTCCTCAACACATTTAAATTTGTGTCCCAAACCATTTTGAAACTTTCCAGAATTGTTGTGTCCACAAACGAAATAGGATTGAGTTTCTGCAGACTCAAGATTCATTGGGTCACTGGCTTCCATAACATCTTTGGCTTCCTTTGAAGCACTTGCCATTATTTCAATCTTTGGACCAATTAGTCCTTTGAGCTCACATGCTCTCCCTACAATCCTACCATTTTCATTCTTCAAACTCCTTATTTTGTCAAGTAGAGATATTACTTGACCTTCTTGCTTGCCAATATCACTAGCTAGTGGATCAAAAGCATCAGAAATAGTAGCCAATTGTTTTTCAAGATCCTTCACCTGTTTCTGATTGACTTCAGTAAATTTGGACAAAACCAAACATGACTTGTAGGATTTTCCACCTTCAGGTAGTGAACCTTGAATATTCTTTATACAATTGGCTAACAAAGTTTTATCATTTGCAATCATTTGTTTCAACTGACTAAACCTTTTTCCATCAAACTCTTTCTGCACTTTAACCATGACTGATCTCTCAAGAGACTCGAAATGAGTACTTACAAAATTTATGAGCTTCTTCAGTTCATTGGAGGCAGAACCTGACAGATCCTTAGCATGATTTGGCATAATTTTCTTGAGAACTCTAGATGCAAGACCCAAAAGTTCATTGTCCTCAATGTGTGACTTCAACAATTCTTCTCTGGCCTTTTCTTGGGAAAAATATGCAACTTTCATCTTCTGAATTGGGGACAAGGTGGATAGGTTGATCAGACCTTCAACCGATTCAGGATCAAATTCTTCCTATTGATCCACTAGAAATTTATTCACTGCCTCAACAATGTCTCTTGCATCTACTGGAATTTCCTTAACCTAAACCTTTTTTTCTTCATCACCTAGTTCTTCAAAAATTGTTTCTTGTTTTCCTTTAGGAGTTTCAACTTCTTCATTTAGCCTCTCCTTTCCTTCAGCTAAGACAACCTTGGGAGCTTCAGTCTCCATAGGTATTTTTGCATTACCCACATCAAGAGGAATTTGATTATCCTCAGTACCTACATTCACCTCCTCATGTACCAGATCAAATACAACATCTTCAACATTCACTTCCTAAACATTAACCTTGTTCCTTGACATAAATGCTTCCAAAATTTTCTTGGTTTCATCAACAACACCACTTTCACTGATCATCAGTTTGTTTACTCTTATTTTTCTTTTGAATTCCTTCTTGGCCTTGTTTAGGAGTGAGTTCATCTCCTCAATAGACATTTAAGGACATATTTC